>CM060846.1:40202500-40512500 GCA_030762175.1 Metallyticus violacea
GATCTGTGTATGACACAAATATATTAGGCATTTTACAACATGAAATGAAGTGAAAGGCGTACCAATAGCACACGCTAACAAATGATTTGTTGGCAAAAGAATGTTTTTGATATTTTGATTTTCGTTAATAATAAGCAACATTGCAGCTGTTAACAGTAAATATATATAATATACGTGACCAAACAGGAAAAAGAATATATATTGGAACTAAATTGCGCAATATTAATTTTTTGGAAGTTTAATTGAAAACGCAATAGATAATTGTGTGGCTGGCCCCTATATAGCGACACAATGCAATGTTGAAAAACACAATATGCAAAAGAAATGACAAATTTGTAAACTTTGATAAACTATGGCTTAGAAGAAGTGGTCTGCATACTGACCATTCAAAGCAGTGCGCTCACGGCGAAAAATGAAAAATTAATTATTCATTTCATTCCTAAAACTCTTAGGACTTTTATATGTGTTAATATATAAATATCAATTTTCTTACATTTTAGTCAAAAACCCAGTTGCCTTATCTCTTAACCTAGGTAAGTAAATATGTGTGGATAGCCAAATGTGCAACCTCTGACAGCTGGGTGTCTAAAGCCATTCTATGATAACAACTGCAGTTTAGGAATTGTATAAGGGGAGTATTGAGCTGCTGAAGTTAAGTTCGAGGTAAAACGTTGAACTATATCTCCGATTAAGCACTACGCAAAATTGAAGTACGAACAAGGAATGTTATATGTTGATGTTAGTTCCCGGAAGAAAGAAAACTGTGACCACAAGCAAAAATACTAGGCGGAGATTAATTATTGAAAAAAATAGTGTTTTACAAAAAATAGTTATTCAGGGGAAAAGTGTAATATCCAGCGAGTAATGTTATGATTACAAAACACATATCTAATATACTACTACTACTATTACTACTACTACTACTACACTACTACTACTATTACTACTACTATTACTACTACTACACTACTACTACTACTACTACTACTACACTACTACTACTATTACTACTACTACTACTACACTACTACTACTATTACTACTACTATTACTACTACTACTACTACTACGACTACTATTACTACTACTACTACTACTACTACTACTACGGCTACTACTGCTACTATTACTACTACTACTATTACTACTACTACTACACTACTACTACTATTACTACTACTACTATTACTACTACTACTACTACGACTACTATTACTACTACTACTACTACTACTACTACTACGGCTACTACTGCTACTATTACTACTACTACTATTACTACTACTACTACTACTATTACTACTATTACTACTACTACTACTACTACTACTACACTACGACTACTATTACTACTACTACTACTACTACGGCTACTACTGCTACTATTACTACTACTACTATTACTACTACTACTACTATTACTACTACTACTACTACTACACTACGACTACTATTACTACTACTACAACTACTACTACTACTACGGCTACTACTGCTACTATTACTACTACTACTATTACTACTACTACTACTACTACTATTACTACTACTACTACTACTACTACTAATAATAATAATAATAATAATAATAATAATAAAAAAGAAGAAATAAAATATTATAATAAAAGAATGCATTTGCTTCTATGTAATTGGCGCAAGCGAGCTGTGGGAAATTGACATTGGTTTGTAAAATAATTATGTAATAGGTTTTATCTCTGAAAGAAATTATCATAAAAATGTTAAATTTTGCAGTATACACTAAAGGAATATTTGCTTACCAAGTTCTAACTCAATAATTCAAAATTATAGAAACAAAAATGTCAGTCTAAATATACCTTAATATTTTTTGGACTTCTAATAAAACACCACTTGATTTATATTCATATGCTTTGTTAAAGATTGTGGTTTGATGTTCTATTGTAAACCAATAAGTAATAACCGCCGCATATGCGCAATGTATACCTGTGTCAATGCAGTACATACATATTACCACATATGAATTACAATTCCACTTGTATTCCTTGTTATATCATATTCTGCAACGGAGAGTGTATGCAAATTGTGTCAATAAGCATTGTAATCACTTGTTAGCACCGAACTAAATTGCAATATAACTTTGTCGTTCCAAGATTTTGCATATTAAAAATATCACAGATAGGATAGTGTTTCGTTTTCCTTACAAAAGTAAGGCGCTTCAGTTGTTTAAAAAGTACAGAAGTACACAGTGCGATAGAACTAACTAACCTGCATTAGTCAGTTTTAGAGAAATAAACTGGTGGGCTGTTCCATTTAGATGTTATTTATTATTTTATATATTCAATTGTTGGTAATGTGATAAAATAAGAGACTCATATAAACGCAATAAAATTACATTTTTTACTGTTTGGTACAAATGAAATACTAACGGAGACAAAAAAAAAAAAAAACTAGAGAATTTTTTTTAAAGACTTTCCGCAGAGTTTACCCATTCGTACACAGAGCTTGACAATTGACAATTGACTAAAGCAGATGCTTTAGTCAATTGTAGCAAGTGTATGGGTACTTTGAAATGTTAAACGAGATCTGGCGGTGGACTATCTATACACTAGAACTTCTTAATGGGCTAAGCTCACTTTCCCGGGTACAGGCATCGGTACGTATTCATACGAAGCTTGGATTGCTCTCTCACTTTTAATATTCACTCCGGCTCCTATCATATGCTGATGGCACCGATGAAACAAGAATTAATGGTGTGGAGGAGAAAGGAGGGAGAATTTAGGGAACTTGAGGCTCCTGTACCCGCAGTTTCATGCTCACATGACCAGCAGAAGTGGCAGACGGCCAACGTTTCACCTCCAGCATTTCTTTTATTTTTCAGACTTCAGCACCGCAGTTTTTAAGCATTTGAGCCAACTTTATCGCAGTCTGCTTGTTCTACACCAGCCCCTCCAGGTTAATCGACATTATCTTCTCCTTTCTCTTCACTGTTTAGGTCAGGTGGCTGTTCCATGCAGTCTTTTCCAAGCAATATTTCAGTCTGATGTACCGTTAACATTACAAACTAGTTATCCAGTTTTGTTATTGACAATGGTTTCTTTATTTTGTACAATTTACGCGTAGTTATATTATCTTCTTATGTCCCATAATTATATTTGTCAACTGCAAATGCTCATTTAAATGTGCTGTTATTGATTTCCATTCCTTGTCATCTTAATATCACCTTCTACTCTTTAAAATAATACTGAAAACAAACCACACTTCGGTTTAATGCAGCGATTTATCTGCTAAATTTCTTCCGTTGTTGTATGAACTAATTCAAGATATACCATATGGTCCAACCGTGTTTTTTAATTTTTGAGATAGGCAACACTACAAACTCCTGAAATCAGTTAGGTCGATATAGCTATGCTTGCTCATTATATGCTACCCAAGTAAATACAGTTTTCGATTTAAACAAAAACAGACCTTAGCAATAGTACATAAGCCTATTCCTTAAATAATGCACTCTTGCCTATTATTGTAATTTATTGATTTATTTTATGAATATTACAGATTTCCCAATTACAATGTTCACTTAATCAGATACAATCCTTACAATTATAAGACAATGAAAAATAAAACAAAATAAAAAGAGAATACAATAAATCAAATAGGACCAAAAAGTTACAAAAACAAATAGAACAAAAACAAAACAAAGAATTGGTAATGTTGGTGCATGATAAGTTAATCAGTATATATTTTGTAATAAATGATCACAGGATAAAGCGAAAGTATACAGTTTCATATTGAATATATCATTAGTTAAATAATGTAATTTATTATATGGTGTTTACATTCTAAGTCCATGAGAATATTTATACACATCAGTATTAACCCTTGGAATAAAAAAGATATTACGAAATCGGTTTGGGGTGATATTTAAGCATATAGATTGCCTTAGGTACGAATCATCAACCTTATTGTGTAATAGTATGTAGAGGAAAATTAACAAGTAACGATTCCTTCTGTGAGATAAACTTTGGTACTGAAATAATTGAAGTAAAGTATCTTAAGAAATGAAATTGGAGTAAAAAGTATTTTTTTAAAAAATACATACTTTAGAAATTTGCATTGAATTATTTCAACAAGTTTAACAGATTTGTCAATGTAAGGACTCCATATATTGCATGTTAGTGTAATTCAATGAAGATAAATAGTACAGTGCCCAGGTCTCGAACTCAAGTTTTGCATTAAGTATCAAGTTCAAGCATAACACAGAGTCCTCATTTGGAAGCTTGGCCGGCTTAACGGATATTTTCTTATCATCGGGGAAACACGTTGTTTGCCGGCGGAGTCGAATATTCATAGCCCCTTAAATTTAAGCGTATAGATTTCTACGGCGCACAAACACCATTTTTTTTGGTCATACAATGACATTTCGTGTACGTACAAGATTCGGGTTTTTCTGCACTCCAGTATGTATTGTTTTGTGTCCCTATATGGCCAGGCAAATAAAGTCGTGCTCCGTCCGAAAAAAATAAACAAATAAAAAATAAACGCTATTTAATAGAGCGAACATTAACATCATTCAACATCCAATTGCCGAAATTAAAGCTACTCACATTATCGCGTGGTTGCAATTCCTGAACTACAGTTATCTCATAGGATTTTCATTTTAAAAGCTTAGTGGTATTTTAAGCTCAGTTTTGTGAACTTCCTAATTGCTGTGCAAGGTTTATCAGAGATTTCTTTGGACTTCTTTTTAATTTTTCTGCAATGTCATCGAGGCAAAACACTAGTGTTTTACTTCGATTTCTTATCAAGAACAGATCTAATTTTCTTAATCTATTTAAAATAGCACGAACAACAGATCTCGCTTCTCCACACGAGTTTGATTTCACATAAGAATCATATATGTAAATTCTGCGTGCTAAGGTATGCGGACAGTTTATTTTTATAACGGCATTAACACAATATAACAATGAAACACGTGGTCTCACAACGTTCAACTCCTGTACAGCACAAAGACTGCACGTCAGCACACGGAGAGAGGAGAACAGAGCCGGTTAAAAACAGGGCAGGCAAATCCTCCTTAAGCCGGCCATGCATCCAAATGAAGGCTCTGTATTTAAGGCTAACTATGTCCGAGTTCTGTAATCCGGATCTTCTTCAATGACTACGTATGAACCAAAATTCATCTTAAAGTTACGTCCAAATTTGGAAATCCTCACGGTACAAGAATGATACTGTATTACAAAATTTAATTTATAGTATCCAAGTTTTATTGTAATTGTCAGCAGGAAAAACTGCCAACAAAGTCCTCCATCCGGACACATAACACAACGCCTCGTGTCCTTTAATTTCAGAAGACAACGCCTAGGTAGGAATATAAAAACACCTTGACCGGATGAAAAGCCAGAGTCTTAGGGTTCAAATAAGACAATTCTATGGTGGACGGCAACCTAATCGTCATCTTACTTATTACCATGAGCGAGCAATGTCTTAAAAATACTGCCCGTTAAAATCGTCTGCGACCTCAAGTAGCGCATTTTAAGTTAACGTTTTACTTCATTTTATTAGAGTATGTTTACACCAGAGTTTTCGTTAGAATATGGTTTGTGTTTTAATTTAGGTTTTAATTCAGGATTTTACTTACGTATTAGTTACGGTTTTAAGTTAACGTTATTTTCATGTTCATTGTTCGCTAGATAGAACCAATAAGAATTACTCACTTCCTTGGGAAGTTATTAATCCATTTATACTTCTTTTATTAATTCTCTAAATATACATTCATACTTACAGAATAATACCGTGTGCCATTTTCTTGAATCTGCCCACTTTAACTTCCTCCTTAAAGAGAACATGAAGCATTATAATAGGTTCTCCAACGTGATCTACAAAGATAGAATATGAAACGAACACTTTAAACGAGAAAAAGAGATACAAAGGATATTGTGTGAAGAAGTGTAGAGAAATCTCATTATTCACATGTTCTAAGAGCGAACTAAATGTTTTCCCCGTAGCTGATTGTGAACGCACACAGCACTGCATCAGAGTACGTTGGGGTGCAGTGGTTTGCCTAAAAGCATTCTCTCCTATCAACACACTACAAAGCGTCAGTCCTTTGCGACTTTTTCCTACGATGAGTGCGTTGACACACTACTTACTACGGAGAAGCATAATATTGTAACTTATTACAGGCAAAATGCCTGCAGCAAGACAGGTTTCCCGGAAATAACACAACCTACAGCTAATACCTTTCGTAATATTGAATGACGTTTATGTACGACAGGTTGATTCGGGTACTACTAGGCCCTGGGTCCAGGGGTATAACACAGAGGTCTGTGCTACCTGGTGGTTTTTTTATGTACGGCAGGGGGACTTGGAAGGACAGACCCTATTAGAGATTTACCAGTTACCTCTGACATAATGAAGATGTTTTAGACGCTGTGTAAAACAGGCCCTCATAATATCAGCACGCAAGACACCATCATAAATCGACATTTGCGTAACCTTTTTATTCCGGATCCTATTTTCCGATAAATCGCAATTTCACAACAACAGAACCATGAACCACCACAATATGCACTACTAAAGTTTGATATCCTTCACTGGGATAGACAGTCAGCATTTCAAGTTCAACGGGAAGTAAATGCATGATGTAGCATTTTCGGTGATGTTTAATGTAGAAAAAGGTTCATAAAACACTGAGCAAAAAAAAAAAAAAAAAAAAAAAAAAATAGAAAAAAGGAAAACAATAAAGCAAAAAGAACAAAAAAAGAACAAAATATTCGGCGATGGAAAAAAAATGAGCTAACCTGGGATTCAAACCTGGGTTGACGTACCTTGAAGTTTGCACCAAACAGACATGTACTTTACTCATTTGAGATACTACTTATGCATGAGAGCGTTTAGACAGTATAAAACTGCTCTTCCTCTATTAAAAGTATTAATTCGTATTTGTGGTCGTTCTAAGAATTCATTAGAGTTTCTAATGCTGAATTTAAGCCCCGGATAACGATTACGTCTATCTTCTAGAGAGTTGTATAAAACCTGGTGTAATTAGGTTGACATGTGTTTAACGAGGTTGAAGTATATTTAACTAGGTTGAAATTTATTAAATTATATGGTCTTGTATTCAATTGGGTGGAAATGTATTTAATTAGGTGATACATTTTAATTATGTTGACATATATACGGGTGGAAGGGGTTAGAATATATCCCCTTCAAGGAGTAATTCTTCGCGTTATAGCAATTTTATATATATAATTAAAAAAGCAGAAAAAGATAAAACACTAAGAAAAAGTCACAGATTTGCAATCGCTATACTTTGAACTGCTAGAGTTCTTCTATGGCAAGAAGACTTTTGTCACATAGGAATCTTCTTGCCATAGAAAAACTCTAGTAGCTCGAAATATAGCGATTGCAAATCTGTGACTTTTTCTTAGTGTTTCTCATTTTCTAATTATTGTTAATTTAGTTACATTGTTAATAGTGTTACACTATTTTTCATTTGTTATATATATGACGCTAAGTCCACAAGTTTCCGATTTCGCCGTTAAGGGTTATAGCCTTCACAAAATCCTTATCTGGTGTCATACCTTATCTATTAAGTAAATAATTGCAGCTGTAACTCCCACTCCGCTGTGTTCAGTTGTTCAGATATAGTCGCATAAAAAGGCTATGTGTAGAAGATTGTGATATGTTCAAAATGGAGTTTCGAGCTGTATTAAGTTCTTCACAAATGATATAAACAGCGATTGGACGGTGTATATGAGGAAGCATCCGACTTATATTCTACCACAAAAGAATGGGTCAAACTTTTTGGAGAACTTTGGGTCGAGAAAGCATTGAAGATGAAGAACGTGCAGGTTGGCCTTTGGAGGTGCTCACTCCTGAAAACATCGCTCTTGTGGAAGGTGAAATTATGAAAGACCGGCGGCTCGAAGTTACAGAAATAGCAGCAAGGTTGGGCCTTTCTAAAACAACGGTTCTTTGAATTATCGTTAACGTTTAAACATGAATAAGGTTAGTGCAAGATGGGTGCCTAGACTCCTTTCCTCAGTCCAAAAGCAGCAACGAGTCATCTGTTGTCTGTCATTTTTGGAGCTCTGCCGTGGCAACGAGAGAGAAATTCTGCAAACCATTGTTACAGGAGATGAAACTATGGTTCTCTACTGTGATCCCTTGTCCAAAAGAGATCGAATCAATTGAGTGGCGTAAATCTGGCGAAACACCGCCTCTAAAGACCAAGGTCACTCAGTCAACCAAGAAGATCATGGCCACAATCTTTTGGAACTGTGAAGGAATACTCTTCATTGACTTCAAGGAGAGGAACACCACAGTAAATGGGAAGTACTATGCTGGGCCTACTCCACAGACTACGTGATTTCATCAAAGAGAAAAGGAGAGGAAACCTGAGTGGTCGTGTGCGCTTTCTTCACGACAACGCGCCTGTGCACGTGTCTTCAAGGGGATTTACCATCCACCCTACAGTCCAGATAGAGCCACCAGTGACTATTTCCTATTCTCAAAACTGAAGAAGGACCTTCGAGGAAGGAAATATAAGTGTAAGGAGGAAGTGATGGATGCTGTATATGCCCATTTTGCAGACAAGATTTCTGACTATTTTTTGGGAGGGATTGAAATGTTAATTCAAAGATGTGAGAAGTGTGTATCAATAAAGGGTAACTATATTGAAAAGTGAAATATAGTCTTTGTCTTTACCTTACCTAGAAAATGGTTACACCAGAAACTAATGAACCTACCCTCGTGTGTGTATGTATGTATGTATGTATGTATGTATGTATGTATGTATGTATGTGTATATATATATATATATATATATATATTGCTGTATAAAAGTCCCAGTGATCATAAATTGACTGACTGTCGGTCAGTAGTGGTGTAGTGGTTACCATACTTACCTCCTATACCCAAGATCGCGGGTTCGAACCCGGCCAGGACGGATGGATTTTTTCGGGCGTAAAAATCTTAAGTATGGCTTCCTTCGGAATGGAAGTAAAGCCGTGGGTCCCATGTCGTACATTTGCGGCACGAAAAAGAACCTCAAGCCTGAAAGAGAGGCCTCTGAGCAAAATTTGTCGGTCGTTTCACGCCCTGATTTGAATGGGACGCTGATGACCTGAGATGTTAAAGAGCGTCCATAAATCAACAAATAAATAAATAAATAAATAAATAAATTTACTGTAAATTAACATCTTGTTTCCGTTTATATTGCAGTAACACAAAAGAATTAGGGAATGACTATTACTCAGTTGTGTTTATTTTTGTTTATTTAGTTTATTTACGGACGTTATTTAACAACTCTGATCATTAGTGTCTCATTTAATTCAGAGCGTGAAACAGTTAATTACTTTTTCTCAGAGGCCCCATCTTTCAGATCTGAGATATTTTTTCGTGCTGTAAATCTACGACACGGGATCAATGGCTTTACTTCCCTTCCGAAAAAAGCCGTATTTAGGACTTTTATGCACTATAAACATCCATCAACCCTGGCCGGGTTTGAATCTGCGACCTTGGGATCCATAAGACCAGTATGGTTTCCACTAGAGGACAAATCTTCTACTCTATAATGGAAGCAACAAATTCCCTGTTACTAAATTTTCTCGTACTATTCTGGTTTTCGCTCGAATTGATGTTAAAGGGTAGAGTAATTTGCCACATGCCGCAAGAAGATGCTGTGGCAAAGCTGTGAACAGCAAGGGTGTGAGTGTGTGCTTGCGACGTGTAGACGTACGCCAGTCCACATGATCACCGACTTCCTCACGCATAAACATTCAGACGACCGCCCATTGTCTCAGTACGCACTCGCAACCCGGAGTACCTTCTAGAACCGGAGGCAGTTCAATGGCACGCATACTGTCGTTGTGTACCGAATTTTTTGGTACATGTCTAGGGGTGGTGATTTTTAGAATTTCAAAATAAGAAATTTAGCATTTTTCATTTGTAAATTTAGCATTTGTAGCTTTATGCATTTGCAATGATTATACATTTACATTTGCATTTCATAGCATTTTGAAGGAAAACGTAATTTGAGTTAATTCTTATAAATAAGTATGTCTTGAAATAATGTTTATGTAAAATAAAAATTGTCAATAGTTATTAATTTCAATATAGAGTACTTAATATGGTTACATCCCTAAATGTTTTAACGTTTTAATGTCTTTGCTAAAGTGAAAACGCGAAAATGATGTTAAATAAATGACTGCCTCTTCCATTTTAGGAAGAAGATAAAATTAAATGTGTTGTATACAACCATAAAATAAGGTACTTATTTTGACAATACTCTCAAAAATTTGATGGTCTATTTTGTGAAGAGGGATGCTAGTCTCCAAACATATCTTCATTGAGTTTTGAATAAAAACACCTTTTCCAGATTTTGCACCGTTCACTTTAGCGTATATCTTGTAAATGGTGACTTGTCGCTTTACTCCACGTTGCTCCTCTTCTGATTTATTGTTGAAACTTTTTTGCATTGACATGTACCCCGACTTTTGACATACTTGCCTAAAACGTCCTTCTTTTGCCAATCTAGGTGCTGATTACCCAATTTACATATAAAAATTTAACCATCACTGACATTAAAACAGTTCCTGTTTACAATTTAGCGCCCGCTGTTTTATCGATATTTTCGACCTTACCCTCTTATACCCTTGTTGACTTGACTTACGCGAAGGGGTAAACAGAAATATAACTCGGTAAAATGTGTGACGGTCGGACAATGAGTTTTCGAAGGAGAACGGTGGTCGTCAAATGCGTCATAAACATTCCAAGGATGTACAAACTGCTCACTTGAAGTTTCCAGGAGATAAAGAAAACAATTTTATTGTTTAAGTAGGCGAACTGCATTGAATTAGGTTATATGTATATAATTAGGCTAAAGGTTTTTAATAAGGCTGGGATGTATTAAATTGCGTTGACATGCATTAAAATAGGTGTAATGTGTATTGAACTAAGTTAACTGACATGCATTGAAATGTGTGTTTTGTTATTTGAAATAATCTCCATCTATTAAAATAACATGAACTGTATGCAATTAAGTCTACATAGAATTTATATTTATATTTAACATTCATTAATTCTCTGCTGAATTGCAGAGCGAATAAATACAAGAAATACAAAGACTATTTATATTGCTCTTTTGTTTTTTTGTTTTTTTTTTGCTTTATTCCATTTAAGCAACAACACGTCTTCTCTTTGGCTTGTGTGTAGCTTAGTATATCTGTTATCCACATAAAATCATTTCTCCATAAATGGGTGTATTGCAAACGTTCAATGAAAAATGGAAGTAGCTTTCTGATATTTTGTTGTTTCCTGAAAACACAAAAATCCTGACAATGATTAAGAAATTTTAAAAACTATTTTGGGAGTGTATACAATTGAAACATTGCTGTTTATTCGGGTGCCTAGATAGCTTGTGTTTCTATTCCAAGTATTACCCGATTCAGCTAACTTTATTGCTGAGATTGTTACTGCTAGGTAGTTGCTGACAAGAAAACTAAGTGACTGTGGCAAGCGAAAATGGCGGCGGGATTAAATGCATGGTACAGTCACGTCACGCTGTTACAAACAGTGTGAAACCCGAATAGTGTTACAGAAATAAGATGTACTTAAATTATTCATTATAACTGAACAATATATTATATTAGGATTATATATATGAAGTATATATACATACGGACAAAAGAGACGAAACCTTAATTAAGTGCTTGCTTCAATAAAATTATCTTTATGCAGTGAATGTAGCGCATATGATATAGAATAATCTGAGTTTGCAACGGCTGAAACGGGTTTTAGCATTAGGCCTCATTCACAATGAAAATTAAACGTAATCGCAATAAAACGGGACGTAACACGTTAACTTAGTAGTATGTAGGCATTCACAATGAAAGACTCAATCAAAAATGCCAACAAGTGAAGATTAACTAACAGCCGATTGAAAATTGCTGCTTCTGAGCAGACGGCGGTAGCGTTTATGCTTATGCAAAGTGCAGTAATTAATTTGCTTGGAGTAATATGAACAAGGATAGCTTTCTTATAATGCAATTAATCTTTTGTCCATTGACGCCATTCTCTCTACAGAGTCACTGACCTTCAACTCTCACAACCACAACTTGCCCTTACACGAAACACGGAAATCAAATGCAACTCCTGCTGCTAGCTGCTGCAAGTCCCTAGCGACAGAGAAGAGAGCCGAACTACTGTGAGTGGCCGCAGTGTAAATGTTACATGTATTATTTTTTGTTAAACATAATGCAACCATGTGTTGTCCTCTGTAACTTTTAAATATAAATTTATAGGCGATTGTTAGATGGGTAAAATTTTGTAACGGTGGCAAATCTGCTCTTATTGGAATTCGCAATTAATTCATACATATATATATATATATGCCAACGCAAACTGTGGTAAATCCTAGAAACCGGTAGACATTGTGATTTTCGTAAATATAAATTGATAGGATTGGATAAATCACTGTAATAGTGGCAAACCTCATTTGATTGCAGCAGAAAAAAAGTCATAAACATAAATTTGTAGCGCATTCTGTGCGTGGTACTATTCGCTCGAAAGTCTTATCAGTGGTCACTACCTTCGGCTCTCTCCGCTGTTGCTCGGGACTTGCAGCAGCAAGCAGCAAGAGGTGCATTTGGTTTCCATTTTCCATGTATAAATAAATTCTACCACAGAACTCTACAAACAGAGCAGCTGTGTTCTGATTGGCTAATTCCTTAAGTTTAAGTTAGAAGTAGACGCAACACATTGGATCTTGTAAACTTCTCAGTTTCCATCTAATTGTATGTTTATTTTTATGTTTACGTGATTCATTGTGAATGGTTCCATTGCAAACATAGCATCTAGTTTGTATGTTTAAGTTTACGTTATGTCTAATTTTCATTGTGAATGGTGCCTTGCGATTATTATTTAGGAATTTTTGATATTACAGAACATATAATCATAAAACACACAAAGAAAAGGGGCTACAACTGACGTGCTAGTAAATACACTGCTGGAATTGCAACGCCTATAAGACGCGTTATATCGACACCACATTATCTCAGAGGGAGCGAACATGACTCATCGAAAATACGACAGCAGGTGTCTGAATTTGATTGCGAGAGAATTGTGGCATACCGAGAGTGCGGGATATTCCGAAAAATTAATGACGAAATGCGTCCACAGCGAAACGAATATGAGATCAGTAGATGGAGGACGAACATACAGACCTGAAGGATCCCAAGGGCCCCTGTCAACCAACAGAAAGAGAAGAGACATGACATGAAAGAGTATGAATATTATGAACAGGCATAGTGTGTTGCAATTTATTTGCCAGCAGCTCATGTAAATTTGGTCCATAAAGCCAGTGAATTTCTTGATTATGACGTTTAAATGTTCAACTCTGGTTAAAACTTCTACAAGCAATCTTTCTATTGTCTGACTAAATCTGCAAGCACACATTAGTAGACAGTCGAGATAATATTAGCATAAAGTAATTGTTATATAAGTAGTTCTGTTGCTATGTATTTAAATAATGTTTAAAGCATGTATTATTTCTTCTTCAAGTTACTTAGCATACTCATAATTGAACATGGAATATAGTTATTTTCCTTTCTCTTTGTATGGTTACATTCCCATAGGCTGTTTTTTATTAAAATCATCATACTTTTTATACTTTTCTTAAAGTTGAATTGAGCTTTAACGCCAATTTTTATCCTTATAGAGACAAGGAAGAAGTTAACACGTAAGAACGTTCATTAGCACTTAAATGACTTAATGACTTCTATTTTATTCAAGAGAGATGAAAGTAAACTAAATCAATCTCTCTCTAATTATATTCGTGTGGCCTGTATAAATTAAATCACACAATGGCCTACGCTATAGTAACATTATTTTCTTTAGATAAACAGAAGTTTTTTTCCATAGCTGAGCACAGTTTGAGATTTACCATAGTGACGCCAGCTGCCATCATAATGACAGTCCTTGAGTTCATGGCTGCACGTGGACAGTCAATTGTAGTTTCTGTTTTTGTGTTATTATAACTCAATTTGCGGTTAAAATATCTGTCAACTCAAACCCTTGTGTTATTACAGGCGCACGCCTGTATTATTAATTTCGCTGCATTAGTGAAGTAAATGCTGTTTAAATATACAGGAATTAACTCATGATGTGTGTAGAAGAATTTTAAGTAAAATATAATGACAGAAACTATAAAAATTATGGAAGCAGAGCTGTTTTGAGTGAAGACAAAATTCTGTAATATACGTAAAAATGTGTGACTGCATGCAGCACTACTACTACTTTATTGATAATAGTAGTCTAGGTATAATATTTAATGTATCCTTTGTCACTAATAACAGTTTCATTACAGTAGTGGATTGAAAAAATGAGTTTCCTCAAATATTGAGTTCTAAGTTGGATTAAGGTTGGACCGGGGCTGTTTTCTATGCTGATTGAATTGTTACAAATCTATACTTCACTTGTTCTGAGGGAAATATAGCCAGTATTTAAAATATTTAGTGCGTTAACAATATAAATTTAAAGTACATGGTGTTGAGCCACCCTGAAAGATGCACTAGCTGAGATTCTAATGCATTCTACAACTTTGACGTTAAACTGGACCGTAAAATATTCGTGTGCAGTAAACCACTGAGCATAAATAGTTTGCTAACTTCATGTCAGGAAATGCAGTCCAAAGCAACTACGCTGTCAGGATCGCGGGTTCTATCCCGGCCAGGACTGGTGGATTTTTTCGGGCTTAAAAATCCTAAGTATGGCTTCCTTCGGAAGGGAAGTATAGCCGTGGGTCCCGTGTCGTACATTTACGGCACGAAAAGAAACCTCAAGCCTGAAAGAAGAGATCTGTGAGGAAAATTTTTCGGTCGTTTCACGCCCTGGATTGAATGTGAACGTTGATGACCTGAGATGTTAAAGAACGTCCGTAAATAAACCAAATAAAAAAAAAAGGAAGAAAATACTCAAGTTGCTTTCCGTCTAAGCCAGCAAAATTAAACACTTACTCTCTTGGGGTACAATTTCATATTTTCAATTTTTTGATCACATTATATATTTAGACCAATTTAAATTTCTGTACATCCTGGATACGATAGCTTCTAGTCTTCTCGCAGTTAAAATAGGTTCTTATTTTCATTCTGGATTGCTTCTACAACTCACATTATATTGTGAGATTTACAGATCAGGCACTTTACAACTGTAATAATTCCTTCACGGTATAAACGAAAAGAATGAAATCGAACGGGACGAATTTCCTTATTTTTAGGAATAGTATAACATTTCCGCGCAGTGTTTAACAGTAAATATTCCACCATCTTAATCCGCAGGTAGAATGCAGAGCTGGGAGGAGTTAACTGTAGGCATCTAAGAGCCCACATAATACAGTACAGGGTCATCATTATGCTACGCAATCGGAATTTGATTTTGCTGACAAGAAGTTGTTGTGTTACAAGCTCGCCACCTGCCGAGGGAAATAATTCCTCGCGGGCGGAACTTATAGCTCGCATTTGTTGCTCCTTTTCATTATTTATTAGTAGTAAATAGTAATTTATCTTGTACTCTCCATAATAGTAAATACTCGAAATGCCCGACCTCCGCTGTGAGACATTTATAAATTATTTTCAAAATATTTTGGGACACTTGCCGCAATTCTGTATGTGTTGATTCGGTGCCTGGTTTTGTAATTTATGTGAATAGAAATGTAGCAACTGAATGGCTTTATTCGCACTGCTGACAGATACACCAACTTGCTGGTATAATGGTGTTAAAGACTTTCGAGAAGTTTGTAATCGATAACCTGTTTCATCAAGTTTCTCCTCTGTTAATACCCGGTGTTTTGATCTTGAGTCCTGGGATTTAAGTTGAATGTTTCCGAATATTAGGATATCACGAATACATAAAACAATCTAAAAGTTTTACATGAAAAAGTTGAAGTGAAACATAAAATTGGTCCCAAACCTCATGCAGAACTTGACATAATGGAATACAATTTGATTATTTTATATTTAAATGTTTATTGCAACCTATTCATATAATCTTTAGAATGGTGAATGAAAGGAATACACGATGGAGCCAAGCAGTCACTAATCTCTTAAAAATTGAAATGTTTTGGTGTTTCGAGCCTGAAGAGCTTCTTTTCTTGGAAGTTGTCCCAAACGGATGTAAAACAAGATACTCACCCCCCATTTTCATATTTTGATTGGATTGGATTGAATTGTTAGGGACGTAGGAGGGATTTCGGTCAATTTAGCCTTGCTCAAGGACTGGCCGTTTGTGTCTAAACTCTTGATGGGAGCATTTCAGGGTTAAGAAGTGAGGGAGGTAAACATAGGACAGTCAAGATCCACAGGTGGTGAGGTACGGACGTCGACGATGCGGCGGTATTTATGATCATTTATTTTTATTATGTTTTGAGCTTGAATTAGTTGTTTATAAGGAGGTGATCGAAGTTCATAAATGGATTGATATCTCAGGGGTGATTGGTCAAACCTCCATTCAGCATCTAAGTCTTGTAATATTTAGCACAATTTACCAGCTGAACGTTTTTGTGATACACTTTCTCAGGGAAAGGAGATGATAAATAAACAATAATAAAATAACATACGTAGTTCCAGTTTTCACCATTGTCATAATATGACACGATGTCATAAATATAGTTCCTATCAGGTCACGATAGAATCTTGAAAAAATGTTTCCGCTTATAACTGAAGAATTGAGAGTTCCTTCACACGATTTTATTTTCACATCAACTATTTTCACTTCAATCCTGACCTGATTTAACTGAATGATTGACTGACTTTTATAACTTATGTAATATGTCTAACCGATAAATTTCCGTATCAGTGTAACTTTGACTCTTCCTGTTCCGCTCTTTCGCTTTTTATTACACTTCGCCAACTCACTTCAGTACCAACTAACAAATAACAATAATTGCACAGCTTATTACAATTGCTTTTATTAATTCGCCAGTCCGTCGGCCTAAGCGTCATAAATATATTCAACATGACATTCTAAATATCACGTGATATGATCTTCCAACACCTATCTTCCTATTGGTGGGCTTTTATGCTAATTTATATCGTTTCCCTTTCATTGACTATCTTCTAAGATTTTATTCGGGTCCACTCACAGCAAAATCTTAAGTCTTAGATTGTTGAACTAAATAATATTTTAAAAGAGAGAGGTAATATAGGTTATAACATTTGTCCTTTCCAAATTCCTGAGATTGCGTTTTTGCTCAATGTCCGGTGGTTTTCAAAGTTCTAGTTGATCTGAAGTAACATACAAAGAGACCCAAACAGAGTACAATGCCTTTGCCTTTACTGGCAAACCTCCCTATTATATTTGCAATGTGCCAGATGTTCTTGTTTTCTGCGAATGCATGTGCAAACCATATCTATGTGATTTCTCGTAACTTTATTTCATATATATTATTTATGAGCGGGCCTGGAATTGATGACAGACAATTATTGTCTCAACGAGATCCCTAATGTTTCCAGATAGAACACCCTGACACCGGTGGTGCTTCTCTCCAAGAAGCTCGGGCCCCTCAGAAGGGCATGAGCCCAAAACTTTTCCAAAGCAAAAGCAACCCCACAGTGCACACAGTTCACCTCTCCTGACACCCTTGTCAATGACACTAACAAAACGAAGAAATGGATAGCGCAAAATTCATGGGAGTTATTCGCCTAATCGACCAGGGGAAGGCATGGAGAAATTCAAAATCAGAATGGGCGGCCCCAAAGAATTTGAACTCGGGACCTTCGGAATGGAGTCCCAATATTAAATCTCGTTCGGTATATTCATACTTATTTTTTATTAAGTAGTCTTTCTCTTCACAGAGTGGCATCAGTATTGAGGGCGATACATTTGTGTTTGGGAATGACAGAGAGGGGGGGGGGCTACGGAGGGAGAGTGTGAATGTAAGGGAATTGTTGCCCTAATTTATCCTGCATTCGAAGGGATTCAAAGTAGAAGGCATGTGCGTAGCCAGGAGTGGGAACTGCAAAGATATAAACGCACACGCTCACGTAAAGAAGGGCAAACATAAGGCTTTCATTGTTAAGTCTGCGAAACCATTTATTGGGTTGTCGGCAGTCGCAAGCACTCGTATTCACACGCAAATAAGTGCTGGACTCTGACAAGCAACCGATTTACTCAAGTTCTGCAATTCGCTGGCTCCCCTTTCTTCCTTCATAGAAAACTTTCTGGTATCACGTTCACCATGATAGACCTGTACTTTTAATGTGCACTAGGGCACTGACTTCGTTTTTTTTGTACATAATTACATTTTAAGTTACACCAAATGAATCATTATACTATTGGTGTACAAGCTAAACTTTTAAATTTTGTCTGCGCATGCGCAAGATGTTTTCCCATCTCCTTTGCTAGTAAGCAAACGATTTAGCCAGTTTTACTGTATTTCGTTGATAGCATAGGATTTAAGCAGACATTAATTGATTTGCTATTTCTGATTCTTTAGCACGCAAAGGTCTACTTAATATACAAAATAAAATATTAATACAATTAAAGAAGATGTATTTTTTTAAAATGACTATAAAAGCCTCATATTTATCTCATATTGCTTTAGAGTTAAGATAGTCGCAACAACTGTGAAACGCAAAACAAATGAACATTTCAACCATCTTGAGGTAATATTCATGTTCATTTCTTTAGTCATAGTGTATAGCTATTAAATGGGACATAACGTTTTCGTTCAGTGTTTATTGCTTTTCTGCTGCTATTTGTTTGGTATAATTTTATTATATTTTCACATTTGCCGTGTCTTATACCTCGCAATTTGCAGTATGCTGCACAATATTGGGGTACTGTGTTAAACAGTGGATGAAATGTTTCGAAAAACTAAGATTGCAGAGTCAACGTATGTGGTGGCAGACAGCATGACGGACAAGCAACGAGTAATGACTATTACTCCCCATGGGTTTGTTTGCACAGTTATAGACTATTTTCGTCCATGTATAGGTCCATAAGCTTCAAGAAGAAGAGATTACAAGTTTAAGAATATGTCTCTGCAGGCGGTAAAAATTGTTTAAGTAAGGAAAATATAGTTATATAATCTGGTACGAGGGTAATTACGAAAGTTTTGAGACAAACAATTTGGAAGTGGGTAAATTCACTCCGACAATTGCGTCTTTTTAAAGTATTCTCCACCACACTCTATACACATTCTCATCCTCAAAAACTACTTATCAAAGCACCTGTGCTACTCATTTTCCTCAAAGGTGGTAAATTCATCTTCATATGCAGCAACAGCGTTGGAAAATTTCTTTCCTCACATGCGATTTTGAGCCTGGCAAGAGAAAATTGCAAGGAGCCAGGTCAAAACTGTAGGGAGGATGAGTCACAAGTCTAACCTCTGTGGACTCCAGGAACTGGATAGTGATGAGAGCAATGTGACCCTCACGGGTGGCCGAGGTCCTTAAGGCGCGGATTCGTGAGCGGGAGGTGTGGGGTTCGAATCCCGCCAGGGCCGTCCTCTCTGACTGAGGTTTTATCCAGTTTTTTCTCAGTCCTCATAAATGGCAAATACCTGGGAAGTACCCTAAACATAGGTCTGGAACGCTTCCTTCCAAAAATAAAAATATCCCTTCTCAATTTATCATTTCATGTCATGTATTATCAGTGTCCACCGCCTGTGATGTCTCAGTAATAAAACGGGCGTTAAACACATTAAAAAAAAAATAACCATATGAGTCGAGGCGTTGTCGTGGAGAATCAGGATCCCCCATAGTCCTGTCTTTGGACGGCGTTCTCAGAGCTTGTAGAAAACTTGCGGCCGGCGGACTACGGGTACCACTGAACAGCAACTTCGGCCCCTCTTCTTCTTAGTTGTTGGATCATCATCTGGAAAGATCCAAACTACCAACTGTCGTTTGTTCTGTGGATCGAATTGGTAAATTCATGTTTTTCACCCGTGATGACATCAGAAAGACACTTTGAGCTCCTTCCGTCGAATCTCTGCACCATTTCTTCACAACATTCGACTCTGAAGCGATTTGTGCCTCTGTCAAATAACGGGAGGAAGCCTTCCTGACACGAAGATGATTGTGCAGCATTTTTGAAACTGCTGACGATCCAATCTGATGGCTGCCTCCATGTCCTTAAATTTTATACAATTGATTTTACATACCATTTTTCCAACGCTACAATGTTTTCCTGCCGTTGCCGGACCCCCACTTTTCTTCTCATCTTGCGGTGAAGTTCGGCCCCTTTTAAATGCCGCATAGCAGAAGGAAACACCAAAAGCCTGTTGCAAGCGGAAAGTTATTTAAATAACTCTTGAAATCATAAAGAGTCATAGCGGAAAATGCTCTCTCTCCAGCTCCATTGTAACGACTGGCTGCCCGTGCACTCTGGAATGCGGAAGTGCGGAGGATCGCTATCTGGTACCGTTTTACTCGTAAGAGATAGGGGGCTACCAAATGTCGCATTCCTTTTAAGTGAATCAACATTCTCTTTTCCTCATCACAAAACTTCGTAGTGACCCTCGTGTACTATAAAATTAGATATCAGCTGGACGTTTGTGGAAGGCTGTGAATAACTTCTCGAAAGAAAGAAAGAGATTAAACAGTATGGTAGGCTGTGCGGAAGAATGCGTCGAAAAGTTCTGTTCACTGATCAGTAGGGTGAGAGTAAAATGAAGTGTTTGGAAATCTCTAAAAGATATCTTGGAAATAGTTCAAAGTAGTCACGATTTAGTGATTTTCTCTCGTATAATATATATATATATATATATATATATATATATATATATAAATTAACAGTAATAATAAATGTATATAAGGATAAAACACTTACATAAAGTCACACTTGAAGCGTGACTTTAAGTGTTTTATCCTTATATACTTTTATTATTACTGTTAATTTGTTACATTGTTAATAGTGTTGTTTTATTTTTATTATTTTTATTTTTCATTTATATATAAACTGCAACAGTGTTTCTCTGAGACTTTTCAAAGACATAGTTGAGGAAAGCATGGATAAGTGTTGAATTTAACTGGTTGCCTAGTATTTCCTATTCCATTATAAGCAATCTGATAAAACGTTTAATATGAAGCAGAAAACTATATGTAGAAACAGAAACTTTAACAATAAAATGTTACAGGCATATTTACAGAAATTGTTTGCATGTTATATTTTGACATAGTTCCCCGTTTTGCAACAAACTTGGTCGCTCTGTCCACAAGCGAATGTCCTGAAGAAAAAGGCTGTTGGTCATCTATAAACTTCTAATCTGGTAAATGTTCTTCATAAAATCCAAATAAGTAAAAATCATGGCATCAAGTGCTGACCATAAGGTGAATGCTTCAACATTGCAAATTTCAGACCATTTAATGTATCCAATTTATATATAATGGGGGCGAAAGTTGTAGTGAAGCAGCAGAACATATTTTAGAGTAGACGCTAGCGTTTCGATATTATTGTGGGCTCCAATTTGCTCACTATGTAACTGTATCGAGAAGTAGTCACAGTGTGTATTTTTCCTGAAAGTGCCATCAATATCACAAAAGATTGTCAGTATGATTTTCCCAACGGAAGTCTGTTGTATCATTAACTTTTTCTTAGTCGGAAATGACGGATGCTTCGACTGCATTATTGTTGCTCTATGGTTATAGGGTACACATAGAACTCGTCTCCTGTCCAGCTGCCTTGGGACCCATTTACTAACACACTTTCCTATACTCAAGGTTATCGAGACTAATATTGTACACAAATCCTTGACTCATGTTGAGTTTTACGGCGAGTTTATAAACAATAGCAAGTCCCCGGTCCTACTTGATCTGCTAGTTTTCCACCCAGTCTTCATATCTGACATTTTTACATCTTTTCATTCATTCATCTGACTCAACTGTCAACCGCTGACTTCACATTGAACTTTCATTTTGGTGTACATTTCAGAGGATTTCGCTTTCTATGGCTAAAATAAATAAATAAATAACGTTTCGTTATTTAACGTATGTGGGTATATTTTCATGAACTTTAGAATAAAATTGATGTTATTTAATTATTTTACTTCATATATTGTTGTTCTCATACTCTTCTCGCCCACAGTGACTTGTATCGATTGCTTCAGAGCATCACGGAGTCAGCAATCACTTTTCTGGATTATGAAGCATATGTAGTTTATGTGACAGTGCTGAGATGTTTTGTGTTATTCGGAAAACGGTATTTACTATTTTAACAAATTTGAGAGGGGGCACCTAATGTTTTAAAATTGTTTCATTAATTTCTTTGCATTTATATTTTTTGAAATTTCCTTCAACACTATCGTGTTTCGTACTTTACGGTTGTTCTATTCATTCGGACTGCAGAACATCGTATTGAGATTACATAGCAAATAAATAGTGCTGGACGAGGAGGAGACAAGCTCTCGGCGATCGCGTTGCTCAAAGTTGATAGTCGACGAGTGGAAGTGCACTCGTTGGTCATGGCATGTATGCACCAGACACTCACAAATGTACAAAGCTCCATTTAAAATATTTTAACTTCCATTTCAATCATTAAACAATAATACAAGTCTACAAAATTAAAGGGAATCTAAAAGCATTCCTGTGCTGTATTCGAGAACATTCACAGGGAGGTTTTATGGCAGCGCAAGTATAGATTTTAGATAAAATGGTACTTGCATGGCACAAAATAATAATTAAGGCCATGTGCTAATTAAACATAACTTCTTCATTTCATGTTTCCACTTTTGTGATTATTTTTTCCTTCCCAACTTTCTTCCGAAAAAATTGAGCACTTAGAATTACACTTATTATTATTATTTTCATTGTTGCGATGTATTTGACGATGAACCTGAGACCAAGAAAGAAAGCCTATTATAACTTTTTACATGAGCATTTCATTTACACACGAGAGGACGCAGAATAGTGTAGTCTTAACGCAGTCAATAAATTAATAATCATGAAGATACTGAAAATGGATCAACTAGTTCCAAGAGAACAAGACGCTACAGAAGAAACATTCCACAAGGGCTAAGGAAGAGACCTATCTGGTCAAGAAAAGCAGTAAACCTTTGGCTTACCGAAGCCGAGATTATAGTATTTGACTTAAAAGTGCGACTTAAACTTTTAGAAGTGGGGCAAAATCAAGAAAAATTATACAGAAACAATTGGAATCGTGCAGAGGACAACTTTATGGCACTATGTGAGTTTTATATATACAAACAAAAACTAGAAATGAAGACATAGACATAACAATATAACAATTAAATAGTAATAAACTTTTTACTGTACTTCGAACATCTCGTGTTCTTTTTCAAAGGCAGAAGACTTGTATTTAAGTGTTTTATCTATTCCTGCTTCTATAGTTATTATTTTAGTTGCCTTGTACCAGAAGTTACTTTATTTTTCATATTATTACATATATTTTTAATTGCCTAAGTGAGCTCTTATCATTAGACATTCAAAACGATATAAGTTTCCAGCATTTTCCAAGTATTTCTGACATGTTGAGTTTCATAAGCAGACACTTCTATGGCCCTGCGCTGTTCTGAAAACAAGACAGTAATACGAGTTTAAACAGAAATAGCACGCATAGTTAACTATTTAAGTTATATAACTGATCATGATAGATTTGACTACATTCGTCACAGGTTCCTAGCAAAAGGGTATTCGTACATGGCACGTGATTGGGACTTCACCCAAATACAGCTAAGTAAATGTTCTATATACGGCTGATAATTGGATAGGCATAATGCAAAATTCACCCAAAATGAATATAATTAAAGTAGAACTGAGTAGGACGAAGGGTTTTAAGAAACGTTTTACTGAAGTTTGTGAACCCCTTTCAAATGCTAAAATGAAGGAGAAAAAAAAAAGGAGATGTTGGCATGTTAAAAACTAATTAAATATAGGTAAAGTGTTATAACAGCGAACTTAAACAAACATATTAGTAACAAATTGCTTAAAATTGCTTAAAGGTAAATTATGGTACCATTAAAATGATAATGTTACAGAATATATCCAAAATATATGAACTATTTATTACAAGAAAGTTGGAATATATCCATAAACATTTCCCTATTTCGTAATCATTTGGGGTTTTACTTGTTAAAATTGTTCACTCATGCGGTGTTTAAAGTCCATGCTATTAGATGTCCACAGCCGGCGGCCCCCATACTTCAACTCTTCTTTCCAGCATTTTCATGTCCTTGAACGTCTTTTATGTTGGTCTCACGGCAGTATGCATTCATCGCAAAAATGGTTAGAAGTTGATTTTATAGGAACGAATGTTTTTGTTTATTCGAAACTTTCCTGATAACTGGCTCTTTACATAACTGCAATTCGCGATATTGTGCATAAACTTGAATTTACTGATTCTCTGCAGTATTAAATCAGAGCAGTGAGGTATGACCTGCAAATTATTGATAAGAACCCAACTCTAGTCGGGGTATTATGCTACCACGAACAACTAAGGTTCAAATTAAGAAGGAGATTGGAAACGTTAGGGGCTCTATTTGGACAGCGATTTAGGAGAGTAGAAAGAGTGCATAGAGGAAGGTTAAGAACCGCTTGAGAGATATGGATGGGCAGCACACAATGCGCAATGGAGGGAGATTATTCCGCTATAAGTACCATCGGGGCTAAACTCTAAATGGGTTGTAGCAGTACATTAAAACAAAGGCCAAATTCAGTAGCCAGTGCCTCGCGTGGACTAGGGATATGCTGCAAATTTAAGATCAGCAACGAAAACGGGTTGAGCGTTTTCTCATCTGTGAGTAGGGGAAACTGGTGAATGTAAAGATACGGAAGAACGGATCGAAAAGAATCTATCACAAATCTTTACCGGATCGAATTGAGGGAAGTGATCATACTGGACTCTGCAAGAAGTAGGGGCATTTATAATGAGATCTAAAAAAATTGATAATCGGGGAGGAGGCAGGAGAAAGCAAATTCAATGAATTCAGCTTGTTTATGACATTTTTCTCTTATTTCTTTTTATTTTATGGTGAAATTCGCTAATTTTAATTTAATATATTATTGTAGAATATCCAATCTACTGTGCCATCTTATATTAAATAAAATAAACCAAATGTATTATAAAACCGTAAGCTGTTAAAGTTTATTTAATAGTGCCTTTGGAATAAATTCACTACACCACCACCACCACCATCACCAACAACAACAACAATAACTACTTATACTACTACCACAACAACAACAACAACTACTACTACTACTACTACTACTACTACTACTACTACTACTAGTATTACCACCACCACCACCACCACTTCTACTACTACTAATATTACTACTATTATTACTATTATTGCTACTGCTATTATTACTATTGCTACTATTACTACTGCTACTGCTATCTCTAGCGCTGCCGGTGCTAAAGCTACTAATTTTGTTACGAAATTAGAGTAAACTGAATAAAAAATTCCTGGAATTAGCTCTACGAATTAATCTATACCCTTCCCAAAATTATTTTTGAACGATGTCTACATTATGTTATAAATTTATTGGGTAAGGCTCTGGTAAGATCTTGCATATTAGAGAGATAGCAGCCTTTGTACATTAGAAAAAACACGCACACAGTAAATTTCGGAAAATAAATGTCACTTTTATTGTTTAAATTCTTTGAGTCTTAAAAATCTTGGGAAGGAGGCGACAAGTTGCACGCAATAGATAATTGATATATGGGTTTCGCGTGGTCATTTGATTATAATAGACAGCCCGTCATACGCAGAGCTTCTGTACCACCATGTGCCTCAACGTGAAGAGAAACAAAAGCATGGCACTGTTGGGAATGACAGCTTCACGCAGACATTAAGTGATGGTTTGCAGATGTCAGAATAATGAACCTTCCCAGATACCTACCTCTCGTCACTTTTCCTTTGTTTTTGAAGCATACTACGGACCTTTTGTAACGTGCAGCAGTAATGTGTACTGTGTGTAAATTTGTAACACAACTTATTAAAATTAGGACCACAATTTTCCTTAATAAACACTTAGCATCCATTAGTGCGTGAGTATCTTGGAACGAGTGTCAAGATTCCTGCAAAGAGGCACAATATTCTTCATATGCTGCACAAAACTCAGTATTATAATGCATTTAACTGAAATCGGAAGTTTTCGTAAGCATTGCAATCAGCCTGCATTTTGGACGCATTGTCTAGGTCTCCAAGAGTTAAGTCCTTTTTCTGTAATTGTATTTGCAATTAATGTACTATCGTATACAGAGGATAACTGATATTAAAATAAAATCAGATTGTACTTTAAAAATATTTTTAAAATCTTAAACAACGTATTTGGTTCACAGTATGGAGAAGTCATAAAAGTAAATCCATAAAATTCACGCTTAAATAATTCAGTTAGTCTTATCTGCAAGAATATAGAGTCAAAAATAAATTCATTGAATGCTTTGTCTGTGAAAAATTATTTAAATTGTTTAAACAAAGACATTAAGGATAGCACCTTATGCATGCTGCATGATACTGCTTTGGATGTTTGGGTGAATAACCAAATATGGGGTTATTTAATAATGTGATGGCCGACGCGGCAGCGCGAACTGCTTCGGCCAATAAGTCATTGCTCACAGCTTTCCGCGCTGCACTAGAGTCGGAGTGGGCAGGCCAGCACAATAGTCGGTAGCAGAAGCACTAGAGTGACAGTATCATACATTTTAATGCACTTAAGAAATTATGTACTCAACGATTGAACGCAAGGAAATTTTAGAACCAGGTACCCGCCCTCATTTGTTCATGCATTTCGGGCATCTGCTTGTTAAAATTACCCATTTTTCTTCTTAATACTCTTCGATATATAAAATTTGTGTGTCATCCTTTAGTTCGTCTAAAGTGCGTGAATACTACTAATTTATGAATTGTATTCAATTATCTAGGAATTTATCTTCAAAAATCTTCTGACAGCACGAGCGAACTCGCATAAATAATCACTTGTTGTGGAACAGAACAACCAAGTCTAGTATTTAAAATTTAGCAGGCTCAGCAGACTTTATTCTAGAGTTAGACACACGCTATTTCTTTCACGCTAGCACACCACGCTATCCGAGTGGTGTGAGACTCAAGACCAACGTAGCAATTCGGTAAGCACCGCCCGCTCCGACTCGTGTAGCTTGGTTGGTCTTGAGCGATGGCTTATCGAAAGGAATTACTTTAATTTTTTTTTCCTCTTTCAACTTCTCTATCTAGAGTTTCAGATCCTTCTTTTATTTAGTACGTATGTTATTACAGACTGATTCATATAAAAGAGGGATTGTTTAAAATAGTATAGCTTTGAGATTATTGGAACATTGGAACAAAACATTGGATGGAGTTTTGTTTAATCCAAGCGGGAACTGTGGCATTTTTTTTCTAAGTTTCTTGTAAAGAGTGGGAATGATGTCCTCATTGTCAAGGATGTTAATTTACTCTGATTTTTATTTATTGTAGTCTACACACGAAGCAGGCATACATGTCGAACTTCATTGTTTTCATGCAAAGTTCGTTCAAGAGAGAGTATGGTGTGCATTTGCTTCTCAGAACAATCACAACGTTCGCCTTAGTGAAGAAGTTTTGAAGAATGAGACTGGTATGTATCGCACTTCTATTTTGATAAATGTGCAGAAAGAAATTGGGGTATGTCTGCATCTCTCTCCTCAAAAGTTACAGCGTTGTTGAATCAGGAGTTAGGGTGCTCCTACGATACATGTCAAATAACGACGGAGATAGCGAACCTGAAACCATACAGGATCACGCGCTGCAGAAACCAAAAGGAGAAATGACTTTGTTACTGCACATGGCTTTTGGCTAATAAAATAAATTCTGCGATGCAAAAGCATTTCATGAATGGATTACATGAGGTTAAAATAAAACAAGTAGATGCAATCTATTTTTTCAAGGAATTTGAGCAGCTGGACGACATTGAACTCACTAAAGGAAGACTATTTTTAACAAGACGGTGCTACTTTTCACAGTCAACCAAATCTCAGCATTTATCAGAAATCTCTTTGATGACCGAATACTTTCTTAAGAATCTACAAATATTTGATCACCTATATCACCCAATATGTCACCATGTTCAAGATCGTTTTCTTTTAAGTTGACCACGAGGAATTGACAATTTGAAGGCCAGCATCATCATTGAAATAACGGTATTGGCCAGGGCGTGCTGTAGCTAACTGCCAGAAGCATGGAGCGAGTGTCTGAAGGTAAGAAGGGGTCATTATTAATATCTTTGAGAGGGCAAGCAATTCATACGATGTACATTTAGAAATTAAATGCATTTTCGTATCAACCATTAAAACCACGCGTTTCATACGAATCACGCTGTAGAAACAAGGAATACAAGAGTATAAATGAATCAAAAGAGCTGAACTATAGAAATAAATCTTATGTAAAACAACTAAGCATTAAAAACTCAAATACTTATAATCTACAGCATCTAAGCTGTATTAAATGTACCGGTTCGGAAATATACAAAGCGATTGGGCGATATAAACATTTCTGTGTGAAATTTGGATATAGTGTTACCAGATGAACATATCAGGGTTGGGTAGGCTGCGGAATTCTGCGTGATGTTCAGTGAGAGACTGACTGGTACACATTGTGATAACTATAAATAGCAGTGAAACTGCTGAAGTATTAGGGAGGATTTGAGTAAAAAATTACTTAATTTTGGGCCTGAGGTAACTTCATTCATATTCTGAAATGTGCATTGTTGAGCTTGCTGATTGTAGGTGCTGTCTTTCTATCGGAATAAAATAAATGAACCTGTAACTTTTCTGTCTTTCTTTGTTTCTTTGTTTCTTTCTTTCTTCCTTCCTTCTTTCTTTCTTTCTTTCCCTCAGTTTCCTTTAAACGTAGAAAAATCCATATATAAACTTCTTTCATTACTTCGGTTACCAAACTTCCTAGCTGAACCAATAAAATAATTCGATGGTCTATTAAATACTGCGTAACATTATACACAATTTCACGACCCTGACCATGCAAACTACGGCCGACTGTAACTCTGGATTTCCGTGGAGTCATTTCTTTAAATGTCAATGCAGTGGCCAGTGGAAAAAATAAATAAATAAATAAATAAAAATATTTCAAAAGTGCATTATGATTTACCTAATGTTGCTAATAACTTCCTTTTCAAATGATTCCAAAATTGTAAGATACATTTAAAATCGAACGGAGGACTATACTCTAAATATTTACAAAACTCTTATACTGGATAAGTCTTACTACATCAGTATCGCACAATGATCAACTAAATGAATAGGAACAAAACTTAAGGATTTCTTTTCCTTAGAAACATCTTGTTTTGGATAACGTTAAGGATGACCATCTTGTGTTCTGCTTCTTGTTAGATGACAGTAGAAATGATATATTCTGAAAACCCAAGACAGTAGTTCAGCTTGAAAGGGTTGACTGATATCCTAAACAATAGGCCAGCAGAAGCAGCCCAAGAGGACGAAAGTGTCACATGTCCCGGTAATCTCTGCAGGAGGAGCACTCTCAGAATGTTCTACACAAATACGCACACAGCACCTCCCACCTGCCAGCGTTAGCGAATCATAGAATAGATGACATCATAGACCTAGCCAAGGAGCCAGAAATGTTGCGTAGAGCATATTTCTGTGTTCTGGTAGCACAATAATAACTTTTTATTTTGGTTTGTTTTGTTTTACTGTGAGTTCGTCGACATTGATGGTCCTGAAGGTAAATGCAAAATGAAATATGATTTGAAGAACTATTTAGTTGATTGGCCAATACACTTCCCAGACTTAAATAATTTTGAATCTTACCTGTAGAGCATATTAAAGAATAAATCATGTTCAATTAATCATCTCAAACACAGCGAGCTTCAAGAGAGCACCCATCTCACAATTTCAATGATATTATTGCCAAAAATTCATAGAGTTTGTGATAAAACATTAACCAGATGCTAGGCAAGTGTGAAAACGGAGGGAAATCACTTTGAAATATCGTCTATAATGTGAGCTAAGTTTCATATACAAATAATTGTAGCGCATTCCTTTTCGGGTATCCTTTCTTTAATTATGATTTAAAAAAAGAGCTAAATTTGTTTCCTCTAACGGTATCGGTTAAAAATAATGAAATAACTTTTTGTGTTAAACATTTAATGACTGTTTTCATGAAACCATTTTATAGTGTTCTAGAATATAACGCCTGTAACTAAGAATAAGCTATTTATAATATTTTAGAATTAGATTAGTCACAAAATGTACAGGGGCCGATTCATTGCCTAAAATTTATTTGTGAAATTCACTTATCATTTCCAAAAAGTACTTGATCAAAACAGTGCACAATCTTGGAAAAATGAAACATTATTTTACTCGTCGATTTTTTGCTTTTGCTGGTTACCATTATGCTTTCGTTGTGTTGTAAATTATCATTTATGATTTCCAAAATTTAAAATGAAAGTAAATATGATTTGTAATTTGTTTAATTTAAAGTAAAAATTAGAGTAAGAAGTCTCCCTGCTACATTTTATCTTTTAATTGTTATTTTAAATGAATATTTAATTGTGTAATCGCTGTGGCTAAACTAAATTAGATACTTATAAAGCAAATTTAGCAAAGTAACAAAATATTTCATGTAAGATATTAACAAACCATGAGATAATTACTTGTAATTGACACTTTTAGTCCAATATTTACTCACTTTTTAAAAGACTGTGAAGAAAAATCAGTGTAATTTATAATTTTCTAATGCAACTTATTGTTAGTGAACTAAAAAAGTAAGGGTACTTTTTTGTAAAATGTTGCGTTTTATTTTCTGAAAAATGTGGATGTATTTCCGTAGATAAAGAACATTATTTAAAAATATTTACTAGCATGAAATCTATAGTATATGTAAATTAATGCATTTTGTTTCTTTCCTCCCTATCTGACGTTTAGGGGAAAATGATGACGAATCTACTGGACAAATACGTTATGCGAATCCCATGTAGCACTAGTATGAGCATGATATAGTTAAACCATGTGTTTCTAAAAAGCCGGAATTATCAATTCAAAATACAACAGACTGTATGATGTATTCCATTCATCTTAAACTCTAAAAATTGCCGCAGCTCTCAAAGACTGGATTCTGGTGCCATAATAGGGCGAAGAAATGCTTCAAGTGGAATTTTGCTGCAGAGCTAGACCTAACGCACGATATCTCTGCACTTAGCCTGCGTCACTGCTTCTCTACTACTTGCTATGATGACATCTCTTTGGGACAACTGCCGGAACATGATGTAAACCAAACTGCATATTGCATTCTAGTGAACTGTTTGGGTGCCTATTATCTTAAAAATAGCTAATTACATAAACTAAAGATGACATGGAGATGCTTTTACTTCCACTTATTGCCATGCGCGTACTTTTCTCATTCAAGCACATAACTAATGTTTTCTTGGAAAATATGGCTACTACGGAAGGCTGTGCGCATGCTTAGGATGTTCTATCTCTCTTATTGAACAATCTTCTCTTGTCCACAATAAAGAATTCCAATAGTAAAATTAACGTGTGTGAAGTCTAATTCATATTCTGCTGTACTATTATGAAGACAATTTTACTCATGCTTTCTTTTAATTCATTACCTTCTTCTTATTTACGTTTGATATTATTTTCAAAGGAGGTCTTAAGAAAACGCAGCTCCCTCTGCGAACCTGCGAATTTGCTAGCATGGTTTATCTCTCTGATGGAATGTTAAGGACGAGCCTATGCAATTCTTTTACTTTAATGAATGCTGGAAGATTTTAAGCGCTTCATTTCTGTACACTGGAAGGCATTCAGGGATTGACGCAAGGGGAAAAGGAAAGATAACTAATTATTTCGCTCCGTCAGAAACAAATGACCGTATAATTCCATCAATAACAATTCCAAACCAAAGCCTAATTACCGCTCACACTTGCTCTATATCTCTCTTGTAACTGCTATATAATTTGCAACATTCAAACTACAACAGTAATTCTTTGTGTGTATCTAATTTAAAGTAATTATGCTTAATGTGTAGCAGGAATTAAGAGTTACCTACCGATGCACTCACTATTCTGTAATTTTTCTAGTGCAAACGTTACGTAGTTTATTTCTGAACACGATCCAACATTTTATTTTCCTTCAAAATTTAGGATTCGAAACTGTCATTTAGATTCCATTTATTACAGAGGCAAGGAGAATACTAAAATATTTTATAACTATTATATCTTGAAACTAATTAGTGGATTTAAAAAGCCTAATATAAAATGACAAGCTTAACGAAGAGTAAGATTTATGTTGCAAAACACAGTCACAAAAAAGAATAAAATAATTCTCTGAAACTCAAAGACTTATATGAAGAGAGGAGAGGAAAAATTAATGAAGGGCTAAGCATAACTGTACATTGATACACAATGCTTGACATTTCTTTTGTTATAACTCATGGCATTCGCAATAAACATGATGAAATAAGCATGTTTTTATCACAAAGCTTTTTGGTTTTAGGAGTTATAACATAACATTTGGGAGTTAATTAATTTGTTTCAAAATCCTTGTTTTCCAGCATTGTTAATTTTGCTTTATTTACAAATTTTTTAAAATTATCTTTGAAACAATGCACGTTATTTTGGTTTAGATTAAACAATATTCTTCTTTAGTATAAGGATGTATTTGAGTTATTTTTTATGGTTAATTAAATAGTTTGCACTGTAAATTTTTGTTATTAAAATTTTCACGATGTTGTTCAGGTAATATTAATTGTTAGCATTGTAGTAAATTTTTAGTGTTACATTCAAATGTTGGTGTGACAGTTGTATAAAATGTATGGATGAGAAAATAAGATAAAGTAAACAAAAACAGTTGTCTACTCGTAACTCATCACATCAATTAGTTTGCCTGCCATGATATTTTTCCCAGGCATAATTTTATTCTGGTACCCGAATAGATACGCAAATATTGATAAAATATAGGCAATACTTTTTTAATTATTTTTCGGAAAATATCTGTCAAATTTCAAAGGTTGGAAGAAAAAAATGTTAAAAGGGAAGTTCTCATTTATTAATTACATTATTCCACAAAATATTGTGTCATTCACTATACATTTCTTATTATGTTGTGACAGTACAAAAATGTCAAGCCATTATCTCTAACAATATATAAGACTATCTACGGATTCAGGCATTCAGTTTGCAGAAGTGAAATCTAAAAATATGCACATTTTTTTTCTTTTTTCACCCTCAAAAACTCCTACATTTGATGATACACTAAAGCCACTGAGCTGTATTATTTTTTTTTTTTCCTGTAAAATTAACGAGCTTTAGTTTTACGAGTACGGGCGGCTTTGACTGCGGTAAGCCTAAGAGCTGAGATGTTAAACACCGCGTGAGCGGATAAGTTTTATTAGTGAAATTATAAATGTAACTCAAAAGCGAATGAAACAGTTTGTTAGCGGGTAGGACAGAGCTTAATAATTACAGTTTAATGAATTAATTTAGATATGCTTCAAGTATGCAAAACTTATCAGAAAAAATTTAAAAGCAAAGCTATTTATGTTAAGTTAAATGTGTTCAGTTTATCAGGATACAGAAGACCTAAATCTAACAAACTATTTTTTTCACGTTCCATAGGTCTTTGTTACAAATCTGTTGCATATTTTATTTTGCTCAATGGCATTTCTTGTTACTGAGATTTTATCTTGAATTTAATTTCAAGAATGTTACAGAGCATTGCTAAAAGTATATAGTTTTAAAACGTACAACTCATGGTGCTAATGCCTTTAGCAGTTACTGAGATGCTTTGAAGAAATAGAGACAACCAATATAATGCATATCCTGTATTTTTAATAACTTATTGTCGTGCCATTTGTTCAGTTCTTCAGGGCAATACTTTTAGTTTCATAAGAGCGTGTGGTTTTTTTTCACTATATAAATGCCAGCTAAGTATAAATTGTTCTTGAGCTGAGGAAAGCTCTGGGCAGTTCTCAGTCAAATAGTTTGTAGAAAGAGAAGCAATCAGACAGATAAAATGAAATGCAAGAACGATATATGCAAAAGCGAGAGAGCAGACTCTGGAAGTATTAATTTGTCTAAGCACTTTTCGGTTTAGCGCTGGACTCAAGGCGTGCGGACCTTATGCACATCTGTCATCCCTAGTTACATCCATTTCTACATAGCAAATGTATCCTGATAGTAGAGCATTAAAACAGGTGTTTAGTTGTAAGAGCTATTGAAGTTCGAATCCTATCCATGTGTGAATTGTTCTATTTGTTATTTTTTTTCAAGTAAAAATAATTTTTCTATACTAATGGTAATATAACATTCAATTGTAGATGTTTAAATTACACACACACACACAGATAAAGTAAATTTTTCTTTGTTTTAAAAACAAATCGGAAATATATATATGAAACATAAAAATAAAGAAACTCTATTAACAATGTAACAAATTAACACTAAAAATAAAAGTAGATAAAGATAAAACACAGAGAAAGAGTCACACTTGAAATTGCTATATTTCGAACTACTGCGAGTTCTTCAATGGCAATTTCAAGTGTGACTCTTTCTCTGTGTTTTATCTTTATCTACTTTTATTTTTAGTGTTAATTTATATATATGCTGTCCATTAAAAGACCATTATTTCCCCATTTTAAACTTTAATTTTACTTGCAAAATCCAACAAATAAACAATTCAAGCATAAAGGGGATTCGAACCAAAATATTTATTATTACAGACACGTGCTTTTACCCGCTCAGCCATAAGAGCACACAGTTCGAGCTAAAGCATTTTCTGTTTATGGCATAACTTGAACATGAACTGAAGGCGTCATTGTGAATCCAGCGTCAACGAATGTTTCCGATATTTTCCGAATCGGAAATAGTTTCTGCCTGATGCTCATTCTTTGTCTAAGGGTGCACCATTTTGTGTGCCTGATGCTCATTCTTTGTCTAAGGGTGCACCATTTTGTGTTTATGACGTTGAAAGAATAGAATGTCGTGTCAAAATGCCACTCTTTGATATTTTTAGAGAAGATGCAACCCTTTTTAAAAATTCAATACAGTTGAATTTCTTGTCGACATTCTTATTACATGTTGCGGTCAACGCAAGTCACCATGCTTATCAAATGACCCTCTTTCAAGAACCAATTAAAATCTATCTTAGAGTACGAGGGCTCGAAATTTCGATACGATTATGGAAGGAACCAGCCCGTGGGATACAGAAGGCATAGAGAGGGGTGGGGAACTGTAAAGGAACGAAGATGTAAAGGAAGGATGACGATAACAACGTGTTAATTTCCTTTTACACCGCAAGTTCACTGAAATATCGTTCTTGCAGCAGGCTTCACATGTCGAGGGAAGGGCATTGTTCCCTGGATGCCATTATGTCTGTGGCCGAATGAAGTTTCTCTGATGGTGTATAGTGGAAACATTGCTTGATGCTTCATACAAGGATTAATTAATTAACGTTCTCATGCCACTCTTCCACCTCCACAGTGCGAAAGTTGATTGATTAGCATTGCTGGAACGTCGACGTTGTCCTTAATGTCTCTTCGATCTGGATCATGATGATTAAAGCAATTGGGCGCGTCAAGATGGTAAATATATTTAAAAAAGAATTAGGCTGTATCTGACTCTACTGATGCTGTCGATAGAAATAAGAATAATAAGCAACAAACGTGGCCTGTTTGTGAAAATCTTGTGCTTGTCAAATCAAAGATGTCTTTACTACAATTTGCCAGCTTTACTTCAACAGGCTGGATTGTTATCAGCAATTCTTTGCATAATTGTTATTACTGTATGCATAGAAATTTGTCATGCATTATTTACAAACTAGCCTATTTTTTGTAGAGATAAAGTTTTATTCTCATCTTCACCCTGGGTGTCACTAACTCCCACGTTAATAAATAGCTGATCTTTCTCATTTTGAAGGTTCTAAACCATGCACTTTTATTCAAAGTAAATCACCTAACACTACCGCTGAGAATATTTCTGAAACAAACGGTGATTTTGATGAGCTATATTACATCCAATTGAGGTAAGATAAAGGCTGATTAATGTAGCCTATACAAAAATTCTAACAATTAATAAAAAGTGTATTTCTAGCTTAATGTTACTTTTAATCAAATGAAACATTGCCTATTAACTCCAAGAAAATAAATCTAAATGAGATTGGATTGTCAATTGTGTGTTTTGTACGATTTTACGCCAAGTAGTTACAGGGCTGAAACTTTCAAATCCTTTTTAGAGAATTCCCCACGACCATTAGGCAAAATGTTTATGCTAAAAGCCTGTCAAAATAATTGTGGTCAAACTGAACTGATGACAGGAGAAAATTCTGTGTGCACAATACAAAATCATTCGTTTTTGATTTATAACATTTAATAAAAACAATGATCTAGAATACATGTTTAGAAATTGATAACAAATGTGAAAAAATAATTCAAAGAAGAGAGTAATGTGAAGAAATAATAAAGATAAATTAGAGCTGTGAATAAGAAATAATAGAACGAACATTTAATAGAAAGTAAATCTTAAATAGGACAAGTGCAAATTAATTGTATATCTTTTAAAATTGTTTTGTAATAACACGTAATATTCTTTAGTAATGAATAAAAATGGGGTTACAACTTTTGAAATATCCTATATATGAAAACCATCAGTTGCGGATGCTTTAACTTATGGTATAGGAATGCTTCAAGTAAATTGATATTAAGTAAATGAATTTTCTAACAAGGTCTGCAATTTGTAAAAAACTGGATAGAGTGAGACATGAATTATAGAATGTGGGCTATCTGTTTTTAAGCTATTTATGGTCACAAAATACAAATTTATATAGAGTAAGATTCAATCGATATTACACTAGATGCCAGCAAGAGGGAGAAGAAAGGAAGATCAGTGACTCGGAATTGTCACTGGACATGGAACTGAATAAAAGTTGATTGGGAAGTGTGATGGAAGTTTTTGGCAAAGGAAATTGGGTGAACACTTAAAACCTGCTAATAATTACTATACATAAACCTGCTAATAATTACTATACATAAACCTGCTAATAATTACTATACATAAACCTGCTAATAATTACTATACATAAACCTGCTAATAATTACTATACATAAACCTGCTAATAATTACTATACATGAACCACCTTGCTCATAAAAATCCATCAATCGAAAGTCTTACAACCTAAATACTTTTAATTTGTGATACAGTATATTATTAATAAAATATGCATCATATATGTGTTACCTACTAGTAAGTATAAATATACAGGTGTTAATAAATATGGAATATTATCTATAACTTCTATGTATTTTAGTTTCCCAAAAATACTATGAATATTAGTTCTAAGAACAAAATAAAAATTTTTAGAATAGACCAATCACTAACAAAATACTGACAAGAAATGCAAAGTTTTTGCAAAAAATTTAAATTGCGGTATATGTTCGAAATATGAATAATTCACGGTCTAGCAATGTCCCAGTCTATCAGAAAAAACGTTTATTGTCTTGAAATTGTGGCAGTGATGTGTAGTATGCTATATGATAATTTTAGTCTTTGTGAGATAATAAACTTAATATATGTTTTTTATTTTTTTCAAAATTTACATTAGAAAGATGCGGTTATAATGTTTTCTTCGATTCTCTCTTAGTTTATCTAACACTTTTTTTTTGTAGCCGAGTTAGCATTGTCGGCCATATCTAACTTATGGTGGTGTTGTTTGTTTACGTTTGTTTTGGGCGCTAATAGCCTTAACAATTTTGCGCCCTTAAACTATAATCATCATCATTTACGTTTTTTATAAAATACGCGGTAAGATGACGGAGATAATATACATTTTTTTATATATTATTGCAGCTAGTAATGTGCTAATGATAGTAATTTCATTAGATATTAAAAGTACATTGCCCTTCGTCAGATTTAATTTATATTAGGATATAATATAATATGAATGCAAAGAAAGTAAATATTAATGTTCGGTAAATAGCAGAGAGTGTAAAATGAATACAGCTAATGCTTCTATGATCCTAGCCACACAGTTATTTGTTGATAAATTATTTTTACTTAATTTTCAGCTTTAAGAAACAGCAATTTACCTTGTAACACGTTAAATTTTATACCGGTCATATGTGTATGACATATTTGTATGTTATATCAATTAACTAATTGTCAAATTTGTCAAATTGTCACACTTGTCAACTTTTATGAAACAAGCCCAATGTTTCTTAACGGGTGCAGAAGGCAGTGGGAGCGCTAGACCTTGCTGGCAGACAGGAAAACGGAGGAAGTTGTGGGTAAATTTTTATACAAAGTGAGACAGCTCAGACAGGGAACGGCAAAATAGTTAACACACGTTTGCGAGATATAGGTAGACAAAATATTATGTCTCAATGTGCAGAAAAAGAATCGCTGAATCTGCAGGCTCAAATACATCCGGTGTGGGGGAGGGAACATTATTTAGATATCTGTGGCAGGGAAGAAAGAAGTGGTCTCGCATGGTTCAGATTAGGGCTTGAAAGGGAAAAAACAGTTAATGTTTTCGGGGAAAGAATTTGCCCATTGTGCGGAGAAACCGATACCTGAAGGCATATTTTGGCATAATATAGGGACATGGAGATTTTAAGGAATAAGCATTTATCACCGCAATTTCCGAATTCCAGTAGAAATTTGAACATTTTAGGGAAGTGTAGATACATGTGAGATAATCACACAATTTGGGAATATTTCTAGAGAAGACCCGACAAAGGAGGTTAATAGTCATAATGAAGAGGGGAAGATGGGGAGGACGTGCTAGTAAAGGGAAGGGGGCTCAAGAGTAAGGGTTTCATTCATGCCTATGTATTTGTATTTAAATTATTAATAGAAAACTTAAATATATCTAAGTATTTGTATATTTGTATGCAGGTATATAGATTTGTGTGTATGTAGGTATATATGTGTGTACGTATGTATGAATATTGCTCTTTTGATTGTTATGAGGACGACATTGGAATGTACGGCCACAAGGCCCATGCGACAGTTGTATTTATTTGAGTGTATCCTAAAATCGTACAATAAAACGTCCATTACTACTACTACTGCTACTACTACTTTTACTACTACTACTACTACTACTACTACTACTACTAATGCTACTATTATTATTATTATTATTATTATTACGACTACTATTACTACTACTACTACTACTACTACTACTACTACTACTACTGCTATTGCTACTACAATACTACAACTTTTACTACTACTACTACTACTACTACTACTACTACTACTACTACTACTACTATTATTATTATTATTATTATTATTACGACTACTATTACTACTACTACTACTACTACTATTACTACTACTACACTACTACTACTACTATTACTACTACTACCACCACCACCACCCCTCATCACTACCACTACTGAAGATACGCTTATTTTCTCATATTTTTTTTAATTATGAATAATATTCCATACTTAATTAACATTATATATTAAGTTTACTATAAATATTATATATTTATTGATTCTTATTTTAGAACTAAAAACCTGAATAAAATTCATATAAGGCAGGAATAATCATTAACTGAAAACTACGTTTTAAAACTTACTATGCTGTATATAGCGAAAAATCTCGTTCGGAAAGAGAGCTAAAGAAAGTAAAGCAACATCAATGGAAACCACGGCTAATCGGAGAGCCAGAATTGTTGTGATAAAGAATATCTCCTTCAAAGAAGATTTTCTTTTGACATATTAGCCAGGTGAATACAGAAAAGGAAAATCAATACATACTCCTCTCCGTATTCGAAGCTTGAGAAAGATAGAAAAAGATCCATTCATATTTTTAGAAGCACCTCTATCCAGTAATATGTAAAAACTTGCTTTACTGCATTAATAACAAAATATGTTTTAGTGTTCGAAAGGTGCTTTCTTAATATTTGTTTTGATTTTACTAATAACTATGTTCGGTAGAGAATTTAATTATGCTTAGAAATAAACATAATGGTTTCAGTAGCCTTCATTAAACCATTCTACGTGAGTTTGCACTCCCAGCATATAGTTTATTATTATTTAGTAAGTTTTGATTTTAAATATTTGTATTATATTTTAACCTAGTTAACAATTTGAATTCATAGTTTTGATAACAGTAATGAGTTTTAAATATATTTGGAATAATTAAATAACACAATGGGAAAGTGCTACTCACGTCACGGCTCGCATATTTTGGGAGCATGTAGGGAGAAGCGGTGTTAGCCATGCAGTCAGTTTTACCTTTATGGCTTCATGCACTCCATTTTACACTCGAGCCTTTAAGTGGTGTACTTTCTGGTATATTATTCACTTAGTTTTGTCGATTCAGTTCCCAGCTACACAGCACATATACTAAGCATACAGCTAAATATTATTATTTTTGTTTATGAAATGCCCTTTAAATGCAATATTACAAGATGTGAAGCACTGCTGTAATTTTATAATGCGTATTTTTATGACTTTAAGATTTTCTAAATATAATGAGATTATATCATCATAATGGTTTAAACCATGTTTGGTTTATTCCGATTCATGTATTTGTAAATTGTTCAATCCAACGAAGTTACACATTTCTTAGTCATGTTGGCCTGTAGTATATATGTTTGGGATGTTCCAGCCATTTTGTCCTGAATTCTGTAATATGTTCTAATATGCCAGTAATTTTTAGTTCTTATCTTACATATTACTTTTTTGATCATTAAGAATATAGCTTGCCGAAATTCGAAGAAATCTCACTTGTGCAGCTTCTATTTGTGTGGATTGGCAGTAAAGTTCTGATTTTCAGACCCATATATAACAAATTATGACCACTACTTAATAAACCTTAAGTCGTGTTTCTCTTCTTGTTCATTTTAAGTTTCGTCTAATGGCTCCATATATATAATTTAAATTATTAATTTTATTTGTTATATTTTTATTACATGATAATTTATAACCAAAACAGTTAAATGTATTAACTTTCTCTATGTTATGATCTCTTATAGCTGTTAGCTCTTACAGGGTTTATAACCGTAAAACAAGTACTTCTGTTTTTTCTATTGATATTTGAAAATGAGCAATCTTTGCATTTTTTCAATATATCAACTGCTTTCGTTAACCTCAGAATTTGCAGAGATGATCTGGTTATCAACAACTAGTAGCGTATCAATTATGGAGTATATTAATTGTAAAATTTTCTGTAAAATTTATCTGCTAATTTATTATGACTTCGTCCATATATGAATAAAATAAAGAGGATGAATATGGACATGATTTTTGTGATCCAAAATTAATATTTTCACTATTAGGATTATTGCTACTTTTTGTAGTTTCAATTATGATTTTGTTTTCTACATGTAAGTTTGTATAGCTCTGCTCAAGACTTGAGATTTCGGTCTTAAAATGCAATGTCTTCAAATTTAGAACTATAAAATGTCTTCTGGAAACAACTAAAGCTATATTTTAGCTGGATTCCATTATGATTTGCCCGTATCTCTGTTGTACTTATAGAATCTAGAACCTTAAAGAAATATTTGAACAGTAAAAATTGGAAATAAATAAAAAAGTAACGCAAAGGAAAGGGAGTTCATATTTAACAATAAAAACAATTTTGTCATAAGTATGCAATTTTTTTCTTAAAAAATAGCAATGAACAGAATTTCTTCATCTTTATTAATGGTTCACATAAAGTGTATGTATGAAAGAAAAGAATCAAGTAAAATAAAACATTTCTCATTCAAACCGCCACGGGCGAGGTCGTTAAGGTGGGGACTCGTGAGCGGAGGTCTCAGGTTTGAATCCCACCAGGACCATTCTCCCTGATTGGGGATTTTTCCAAGTTTTCCTCAGTCTTCATAAATGGCAAATACCGGGGAGGCACCCTTAACTTATGCCTGGAACGCTTCCTTCCTTAAAAATATATCCTTTCCCAATTTATCATTTCATCTTATGTATCATCAGTATCCACCCCCTGTGGTGCCTCAGTAGTAAAAACGGGCGTTAAATACTACTAAAAAAATCTCATTCATTTTGAAAACATACCGAGGTATTCACCTTCCGCAGTTTTGATCCTAGTTGTGTTAAGTAGTGAAGCCTTATGATATATTTTTTTTATATATACAGGATAATTTACATGCGTATTCTGAATATGTTGTTTAAACGCTGTGCAGTCTATGTGTCATTTTATGGAGCGTACAAGTGACTTTTATATTTTCCCTCTGTTTTTCAGAACCACCAAGAGCAACACGGAAGAAGACTGTTGAAACTTGAGGTAAGCTCTTTACACTAGCAGTAAATGTTTCTACAGGGATTCTGAGGAAGATAAAAGTGTTAAATCCACTTTTGGGAGAAAACAAGCCCTCCTTAGCGCACTATTGTGTGTGCTGAATTTCTCGCTATGTAGATTCAAGCAAACCAAGAGGAGTCGTGTTAAAGTAACCAAAGTATGCTCTTAGCATCATTAAATTTCAGTGTGCCTATATATAATTAGCAATATTGTGCTTCTTGGTATCAAAACTTTTTATTTATGTTAATTTAATAATTATTTTATGCTTAATGTTAGCTATTTTATTATCAAGTTTACCTCATAAACGTATGAGATTTCCCCAAAATTGTTGCTTTAACAGTTATTTTCTGTCCGTTCCTATAACTTTTGAGTTTACTGATTTTACATTTAATTCTCATTCCATTATTTTTTGAAGTTTTTTGTTAACAAGGTCTTGCCTTAGTGCTCATCACACTTAGATGAAAAGGTAGAAGGCATAAAGGGTCAAGTCCGGGTTAATGCCACGATCAACACAGAACACCAATTAGCTTAATGGCGTGGCTGAACCTGGAGATATTGTGGTCGGATACTTTTCGGACACACTTGTTACATGTTGTATATAGGAATTTAATTTCCACAAATAAGGAACTGCTTCTACACTGTACTAATATCCAGAAATCTGCTTCACCTGTCTAATGTGCATGAAATAATGTGGGAGCGCAAGGCTGTTAAAACTGATGGTTGAAAAGCTTAATTCCTAAACTTACATGGTAGTTTTAAGAGTTTTCAGCTTGATTAACTTTTTGAGATAGCAAATTAATTGTCATTTTTCAACGTTAGGCCTGTTAAGTTCATCGCCATCATTAAATGTCTTCTCTCGAAGGTCTTAAGTTTACAGAAAAGAAATTGTTACAGAGTGCTAGATCTGGGCTGTAAGTTAGATGATCGAATATCTGGAGATTACAGTTCTTCACTTCAGCTTTATCGGAGCGTTGTCATGAAACAAACACATGACCAAGCGCGTTCTTTGTTGCTTTATGACTTTATACGTGAGTAAAGGTTTCTGTTTTCTTGAAGTCAATTCCAACAAGAAACAACAGAAAGAAAATCTGTATTATAATTATATATGCAACAAATTGTCAGTTTATTTATGCTTCTTTAAAATATTCAAGATATCATGAATAAATAAATTACAATTTCATTTTCACACTGAAAACCTGCCACGCATTTGTTAAAATCGAAGTGCCTGTCGAACATCAATTCCAAACTCTTATAGTTGAATATAATAACCAACACAGGCACATATTTTGCATATAAGTTGAGAATGTATTCTCTCTATGACAGAGCGTGAATTTGCACTTCGTCCAATTTTTATTTGTACTTAAGTCTAGTATTAAAAAAAACACGCCTAATGAAATCATTAGTTACATTTCGCACGGTTTACACTCAGAAAAACAATTGCCATTTTCAATTTAATGATTTATCTCAATCTCTGAATATTAACATTAATTTTCATATTTTAGCCCGCATTATTCTCTAGTTATGCATGTGCTTGGATTGTTTTAAATTTCTGAAGTACTTTCACTTACCATCAGTCTAATAGACTGTGATTCCGTGTTTACTTATTTCTTTATACCTCTGAGTTAAGAATCGCAGATTTCTGTATAGGTTATTCAGAAACATGTCCAGTATTAATAGCTTACTAACATGAATTTCAGGAAATAACTTAGAGACTCTAATTAGAAAAATACGGATATAAAGTAATTAGTACATTCATTTACTCTATGGAAGCATATTTTTCAACGTTCTGACTTCATTGATAGAGGGCAGCATTGCAGTGGAGTTGGTCGTCTATAACGTGGCTTTAGTGATCGAAGATCACCTCTCCATTAGGCAACTTCCCGAATGTCCTCACATTTCATACCTCCCTAATTTAGAAAAATTCCAAAGTAATCGAACCCAGACCTCCCAGACAGCAGTCAGCACCTTAACCACTAAACCAAGGAAGTGTCCCAGGAACACTTTAACAAATATATTACTACACATTCAAATTAATTAAGCAATACTACGATTATAAATATTTATTCTCATTCCTCTAAATATACCAGCAGCATCAAAGCCGCGGGTTCAAACCCGGCCAGGATCGATGGATTTTTTCGGGCGTAAAAATCCTAAGTATGGCTTACTTTGGAAGGGAAGTAAAACCATGGGTCCCGTGTCGTACATTTACGGCATGAAAAAAACCTCAAGCCTGAAAGAAGAGGCCTCTGAGCAAAATTTGTCGGCCGTTTCACGCCCTGAGTTGAATGGGACGCTGATGGCCCGAGATGTTAAAGAGCGTCCGTAAATAAAACAAAAATAAATAAATAAATAAATAAATAGCAGCATCAGGAGATTGAGAAGTGCAGAGTCTTTTTCTCTGAATTCAACTTCATTGCTTTGCCACGAAAAGCTTTTACTTCTCCTAGAATTTTTTAAGCAATTACCAGTTTGCTAGCAATGGGGTTCTATTCGACAATTTTCGTCAATATCCACCCCCATGACGTTAAAGACCGACATTGGTGTTCCAGGTCGTTAAGGCACGAACTCGTAAGCGGGAGGTCTGGGGGTCGATTCCCAGTACCGTCCTTCTTTACTGAGGATTTTTTCAAGTTTTCCTCAATCCCCATAAATGTCAAATGTCGGGGAGGTACCCTAAACTTCCTTCCTTAAAAAAATCCTTTCCTAATTTATAATTTCATCTCATGTATCATCTGTGTCCACCATCTTGTGATGCCTCAGCAGTGAAAACGGGCGTTACACATTGTTACTTAAAAAGATACACCTTTTGAATCAATTTTTTTCATTTCGAATATTTTACATTTGGACATTGCATAAATTATTTACAGTGTTCTGGAAATTATGAAACATTCAACTTACATAGCCATGCATATGTGCTTCAATGGCTACTTGTTTCTTAATGGTTCTGTGTTTAAAAATCACAAACTAAGGTCTGTATTGTATTGATAATGGTCGGTTTATACGCACAAGGAATCTTTATCTTATAATCACCCATTTTTAAATATTTATTTAATTAAAATTATGTGCTGCCATAGAAAAACAAAAGACTATTGTATGATACACATTTCTAAAGTTACGTATTTCTAACAGTATTCCCACAGTTAAAAAAAACCGGCACTTTAGGAACTTGTATCATAAATACGTATTATGTACTGCATATGGCCATATAGCGTCCACTAATATTGATTCACACTTCGTTCTTGAACACGTGAACTTTTGTTCAAACAAGTTCTTGATTATTTCGGAAATTAGTGACTATTTTGCTGAGTGAAATGCAAATATGCTTCTTGAGCAGCAGCTCCCCAGTGTTCCTTGTTACGTCTGGCTGAAACTTTTAGAGCAGATTGCTTTTGCTTCTTCACGAGCTGCCTGATATTCCCTCGGCCTTTATACACAGTTCAGATACATTCATAACTAACACCCCATGTTTTCCATTATGCTATTATCTCTTAAAAAGGACATTTGTCTCTCAAACTACTGGCAAATACACACTGAAGTTATGAGCCACAGGAGCGAACAGAAGTGTTTTCTCCCCTCATTGACTGAAGCAAAACAGCTCATGTGAAACCGCAACTGATACGGGGTTTATAGGTATCTACATGGTTTTTAAGCTCAAAAAAAGGTTTACCCTCGCGGTAAAAAAGCAAAACAGTACAACCAGAGATGCTAGAGTGTTTAGAGTTTTAGCAAAAGAGTTCAATCAAGTCATAAAAAAGGAACATTTGACATTCCATAAACAAATTGTAGGACAAACTGGATACATTGTGAAAAAAATTATAATCCCTTTGAAAAGGATTTATAGGTCACTGGTTTAGTAGCTTTAATGAACGATTGAATGATTTTTTTATTTATGGACGCTCTTTAACATCTCAGGTCATCAGCGTCCCATTCAACTCAGGGCATGAAACGACTGAAAAATTTTGCTCAGACGCCTATCTTTCAGGCTTGAGGTTCTTCTTCGTGCCGTAAATGTATGACTCGGAACCCACGGCTTTACTTCCCTTCCGAAGGAAGCCATACTTAGGTTTTTTACGCCCGAAAAAAGTCCATCGGTCCTGGCCGGGTTCGAACCCTCGATCTTGGGTTTAAAAGGCAAGTATGGTAACCGCTACACCCCCAGGACCGACATTAATGAACGACTTGATCGTCTGTGGCCAATGATAATTTGGTAAGTACTGAAAATTCATGAGAATAATTTTCACATTTCTCGTTTATTTTCCCAGGAAATTGTGTCCGATCGTCAAGTATTTCCGAACATGTGCTGACGCTAGTTGTCACAGAGAAACATAAATAGAAGCTACTTGATATTTCGTTGCTTTTCTTAAACGATATATTGAGCAGGGTGATGAATGATTGGATCACATATTACATGTGACGAGATATGATTTTCTTCTCTTTTTGCATCTGAAAAAAAAAAAAATACAAAAACCTCCTTGGTGGTCGGCGTTTCCTAAAAGATGATGGTGCCAGGGACGGTGAAGACGTAGGCTGTATTGAATGTTAAGTTGCTCTTAAGTATAAATATTTCATTCAATTAAATAATTTAGAAACTTAACTTACCTTTCTTGTGTGCTAAGGGCAACATTAATTTAAATATGTACGAAAACCGATATTTGCTATTTTACTCACCGTATAGATTTCAAGAGGAAGAAGAGGTGATTGCGTACGTAAGGACATGCCTCTTCTGCTCCCGCTCCTTCGTCCCTCATACCCGATCCTCAAACACAACTCGATTACCCGCCTCAAATTTGATACATTATTTATGGAGTTACCCCCTTGGGAAATGCCGCTTTGTGCTTTACGTCAAGAAAATACTCCCGTACGTTCCCTTGCTCTATCTCTAGAAAATGTGTGGAGCAGTGATTGTCCTCCAGTAAATTTTCTCTAGGTGAAATAAAACAGGACATAAAGAGGAGGTCCTTTTATGTAATTGATGAGGTGCATTAAATTCTATGATAGAATGGTTTTATCATTGTGTGTGGTGCCGGTATGGATCATATAAAAGCTAAAAGAAACCATAAAAGAACATACTTATACGAAAGAAGGATGGCTATGTATATTAAAGTGTCATAGAGCTAAAGAAAACAAAGAAAGCCTTAAGTTCTTTCGGTATATTTCTTCCATAATTTTGATAGGATACTCTGCCTTTTGGACGTATACGCTAGATGATAATAAATAAGATGTCTACTAGTTTTGCTATAATGCTCAATTTTACTGAGAAAATGGGCAATACAGTGAAACTGCCGGACCCCTTCATGATGTGCGGAACAATGACCGGATAGTGTCGGATTCTGTCATGGCGCCTGGGTTGAGAGGGGAGCAATGGAAGCAATAACCTCGACAATTTCCCATTGTTCATCAGCAATTCGTGCAGAAAAGAAGAAAAATAACGCGTGTGATTCTTACACGTTTGCAAAATGTTTAATGTCTCTTTCCTTCTTAAGTGGTTTAAATTCAGCTTTGAGAAACCTAGCGTTTTGTAGAGATTAATGTAATACGGACATTTTAGAAGTTTTAAACTTTAATAACTTTTATGTTTTTTGAGCAGAAGCATCAGAAATTTCTTAACTTCTATGCAAAGCTAAGAGTTGACTTCCCTTGAATTTACACCACAAAATACAGGGGTTCCTCGGCTCGAGCAAGATGATGCTTTCTTTTCGTTTCCTCATTGTCTCTCTAAAGTTTCCACTAGTATATGAATTGAGTACAGAATGGTCCAAGAAAAACCGGGCCTCGTGCCGATGTTTCGTGAGCCATGCAGTATTTTGCCATGCGATCATTCATTGCTAAACCTTTCCGCTTTGAAATAAGGAATTAGAAAACTCAGAAGCTATGGCTGGGAATCAAATCATTTCCTTCCAGCAAGGAAAAATAAGCTATACCAGGAATATAACCCAAGTGCTTTGACATGGTCTATGATCTATTTTTACTGACATACTTGAGGACATAAAGTTTTCTCTTCCACTTAGTCTTGAAAAATTATAATATTAATAAAATGCAGATACAATTTTAGGTTATAAGCAATTACCCTACTGAATGTAGTACAATAATACAATCAAATGTTACCAGCAAATAGCTGCCATAATAAAATACATAGATATTTGAAGTAAAAATGTTATTTCATAAACTACTATTAAAGCTACATGAATGCATAACTGACTGAGTAAATCACACATTTAATTTATAATATATAGGCAAAATAGTATTATTTTGAAAACATTAAGGAAGAACAGCATTATTTAGAATTTGAGGCTTATTTAAACCGACTTAAAGTTTAAAATAAAAGAGCTAATAATTCCAATTGATAATATTTATTAACATTAAGATCACCCATTAACCAAATGCAGTTTTATTACATAAATTTACGAAATAGTAACTGATTCAGTACATAAATCATGTAATTTTGCTCTAAAGGGTGATGTTATCCGACAACACTCCACTTCAGTCGGTAGCAGATTCCAGTTTTTAGTAACAAAGACAATGATGAATACAAATATGTCTTGTGTAAGAGAAGAATAATAAATGTATCGGTCCTATATGACCTGGTTCCTAAATTAAGATATAAGGATAAATTTTGAAAATGGTAGACGAAGTAAATTGGAGTAGTTATTTATAGAAATTAATGTACCAGTGGCTGTGTACTGTGTAATTAATGTACCAGAAAAAGTATTAAAACACGGGCACACGAATATTGCAAATATAGAGGAAAGGTGCTTTATGCCTGTTACTCAGGTTAGTGGATAGCGAAGCAAACAGAACAAATCTTTTTACTAATGTCAAAGTGATTTCAAAAAGTTTTGCGTGCTCTTAAGTTTTGTCCAGTGCTGCAGTAAGAAACCTTAAGTAATCTAACCAAGGGAGATAGAGCTTGTAAAAGGTAAGCGCATGTTATGTAGCTTTCGAGCGCTACTAAGACGGAGTGCAAATCGTACAGTGTCTCAATTATTCTGGCTCCTGGCACTAGGCTGGATCCGAGTAAGCGAGGTCCACAGGGGCAGGTTGATGGACGTGAGATAGGTAGAGAGTGCGAGTGATTGGTCAGCTATGTTGTGATGTACAATCTTATTTACCTTGATACATTTTGTCCTCCACTCCAAACCTCCCTCTTCCGCTCGGACAGCGCGCACACACACTGGACATCTGGCCATCTGGGAATAAATAGGAAGGTAAAACACACTCAACCGAACATACGCACTGCACCAGTGCTAGTGTACTTATAGGATTATACTCACAACGAGGTTACTCTTTTCTTATTATCGGTGTGTGCTAGCGCACACTAGAAAACACAGGCTCACATTTTTTTACCCCTTCCTCTTTCTAGGCAGGATGCAACCAATAAGCATAACACGGGTTGCTAGTACGTTACCCTGTTTTTCCTCTAGTATTTTTCAATCTTGCAACATTTTATATTTATTAAAACAAGAGCCACTTCTACTCCTTTCTGAAATAAAAATAAATCCCTTCTGTTTCATTATTTACCTTCTGCATCAAGGTGCAAACTATCTTCAGATTTCTTACACTTTACAAAGATTTGGTAGGGAACGTTGGGCCAGTGATTGTTGTAGATAGTGGCTTTTCTTCATCGCTAAAAGAAAAAACAGAGTTCAAAACCCCTGCAAGAATATACATTCAGTTTATAACAACGATGGAAATCATATTAAGATCTGTCCCTATTGTTAATGGCGTTTGAAAACACTCAAAATGACAAATTGTTCACTAACCAGTAACAACACAATAGTTATATTTGTATCAATTTCGTAAAGTGAGCCTTTCTGACACTTGACTGCGCCTTGTTCTACTCACTCTAGTATTAAATGGGTATTTTATGAACGTGTTGCAAACAATTTATTTTCTACAATAGGCTGATGTTAAAAGGAAAATTAATATTATAAAGTTGTGTAATATTGCCTGTTATATGTCCAGCTAAACCCTCTACAGTGGTTTCCACTTTTGGTTATCCATACAGCAACGGAAAAAAAAGAATAGCGGCCAGAAAATAAATGCTATTTTGAACAATAATTCAAAGTTCAGCTGGCTGAACCGTAGTGTTCTGAGTTGAGGATGAGGTAGGGAGAGAAAAAGAGCTTGACAAAAATACAAACAAGCAAACTTATAAACGTTTGAAGGAGAATACGGCGAATTTTATATGTGTAGAAGAATTAAACATACTCTTAATTTTCTCCACGAAACATAAATGTGTGGGTGTTCTAATGCATGTTGATCAGATGTTTGCTTGATCAGATCATTTGAGTTCCGCAAAAGGGTGGCAGAGGGTAGTAGTATAGCTCATTTGGAACGCACGCAACGAAAAATAGACAGACTACATCGCCCTGGTTGATGATGAAGGCGAAGATGGTGGTGAGGTGATGATGAAGCAACTACAGAATGCGTGGTAGGGGAACAGGCAGCCTTGGCAGGAGGCGAGCAGTCTAACCACTCGGCCACGGCGCTGCCACCTATATGAAACATGATAAATGTATACGATATAATTTACCGGAATTGGCAATCAATTAAATAACGCCATATGGGTTCTAAAAGTAGCAGCTGATTTAACAGTTCCTAGCTACAATTAACATGCTATATATATTTGGTTTGAAAATTGTTTCCTTTGTTCCGCTAACTGTGATTGTGTAAATATTAATTCGTGTGAATTGACACTAAATTTAGCAGTTCAGAACCTATAACCGATAAAATAAATTATATTTAATATAGATACATAACTGATGGATAAATTGAATATACATTAATAACTGTTCATCGATTCAATGCTATTTTTGTAGTGTATTCGGTAATAAAAATATTAGAAATGTAAAGGAAATAAACTTGCATAGCGTCTAATTTTGTTCATCCGTAAAACTCCTACAAGATGCGACAGATATGGCAAGTGCATGAGGGCATAACTTTAAAAAAAAATACCAATTTTGTGGGCAACATATATATATATATATATATATATATATATATATATGAGTAACAATGATATTTTTTGAATTTGTTGAAAATCTAGAGTTTCTAATGATATAGAAACTTTCTTGAATAATTAAAGGGGCAATGGGAATAAAATCATAATAAGTGGAATGTACTATATGTAGAATCATTGTCCTTTAAAATAACACCAAAGAGAAAAAAATAAAATAATTTTATTTGTATTGAGAAACTGGAACTTATATCAGCTTAGAAGAAAGAATTACAACGTTTCTTCTACCTTCCAACAAGAGAAGAAAACTATTATATAAGCATTAAGAATTACGATTAACATTAAAGTTATAAGGAAAAATATAACACGTTTTCTTCTAACAGGAAACGGTACAGTCCAGAGAAAATGAATTATTTTTAACCGATACGAAATCCAAAAATAATCATGAACTAAGATCTGGTTTATTCCCTTCAGAAGTGGTGCAACAAGAGACGTGCAAATATCGAGGCCTCATTATTAAGCATTTCCATACTTGTCAAACATGGTTTCATCAAACCCTCCTCTCCTTGCTCTCGGAGTAGGACATAGTGCACTTCAATACCGATTACGTAAATAGAACGACCGCATTCCCACAATATGCCCTTTCGTTAAGTCCGACAAGTAAGGCGCGATGGTCTGTTTCTGTCACGAACCGTGCATTGCTAACAGCTCGGCATCTGATCGCCCTCGTACTCTTTGAAGGTCATGGTTGAATTAAATTTGTAATATTTACTTTTTAAGGTAGAACTTCTTTTTTTTTCGTCATAGTACAATGAAACGTCGTATTTTAGAAGTTTGGTCAGGTTGTACAATTTAGGACAATTGAAACTTCCATGCAGTTATGAAAATATAGTGGAGCCCACAGTTAGGATTTTTCGTTTGGTAACATTTGAATAAGACGCTCTTGTGCTGCAGGTGATTAATGTACTATTTTGTTACATGTAACATTTTTTGCTGTGCGTAAAAGAAATAATAGAGCATAAAGAAATTATTTGTATTTTACGCACCATTGTCATAAAGTCTTACTTAAAATGCGAATAATAAGGTTAAACATAACGTACTGACGTCGATTGATTGATTTGCTTTATTTACGGACGCTCTTTAACATCTCAAGTCATTAGCGCCCCATTCAATTCAGGGCGTGAAACGACCGATAAATTTTGCTTTCAGGTTTGAGATTTTTTACGTGCCGTAAATCTACAACACTACACGCACGACTTCACTTTACTTCCGTTTCCTTCCCTTCACTTACGCCAAAAAAAAAGTCACCGACCCTGACTGGGATTGAACCCATGATCTTGGGTCTACGAGGCAAGTGTGGTCACCACTGGGCAGCCAGTCATCGAAAATAGTTATTTGTGACACAAGCGTTAAAAGTACTATTTTATTTCGCGGGTGGAATATTTTGGAAACGATACCGAAATCGAGTTGAACAAATACAATGAATAAAATAAAATTATTTTTAACATGCTGTCATAAATTATTTTAGACAGCCATTGAAAATTTTATAAAAATTTATATTTAGAGTTATTTTGCTTTATTTATTAAATTTACTGCTTTTCTTCATGTATCGCTTGTCAGTTATTGGAAAAAGTAATAAGTAATTTACATTTAGCATGGTGTTCGTCAATTATTAAAAGCTATGTTTTACCTAAAGCTCTCTAAAAATATAATTCCTTCTCAGAATCACATTTCAGTAAGTTGTTTAGCTTATTGAACTATTTAGGACGTTCTATGGTAACAAAACTAGCTTTATCTCATTTTCTTCCAGTACTTAATGTGTTTCAGTATAATTAAGCTGACATTTAAGATAATACTTATACAGAATTGGGCGCGAAAAACAAGCTATCTCATCTTACTTGGTTTGAAACATTTTTTTACAATGCATAACACAACTATCTTGATAACAGGAACGTATGCGGACGCAATTAGCAGGAGAGGGGAGGGATGACGTGGAATTGGTGTGTCAGAGTAAGAATAGTTTCAGATCAAGTAAGTGTAAATGTTTGGAAAGATGCGACGGGCCGGCTATTCGTGCCCAGCCCTGTATAACCAAGGTGCACCAGTTTTAATACTATTTTACCGAAATATAGGCCTGACAGACGATAATCCATTCAGTTTGTCTGCTTTCAATCTTTATTGAATTGGATAATTTTCATGAGTGAGTATTTCTGCCACTTTTCCTCATACTGGCATCAATCTTTAGACCCCCAAAATTAACCACCGGGTTTAATCGATTTTATTAGTTTTTACTAAAGAAAGCATGTGTTGGCACTTGATTTTTCAAGCGTTAAATATAAATTAAGGATTATATACACTTTACGAAAAACAAGGTTGACATGTCACTCGGAAGGGGTCGGGTATCTTTATACAATATTTCTGTGTCCAGTTTAAAGCTACAATAAAACACAATTTAATACTGAAAAATAATAAAGATATTTAGCGTAGTATTTTTAAACTTAAACGGTGATTCAAAAGCTTATACATAAGCTTAGAATGGTACAGTGAGGTTATTTGAGTATGGGTCGGCAGAGAGGAGTTACGTGCTAAGAGAAGCAAAATCAAGGTCACACAATGCATGTGCAGATAGCAGCTTGTAAGTTAGTTTGGGGCAGGCTTTGTCAGCAAGTGGTTGTGCGTTCGTGTGTTACTCATCACTGTCACTGTTTGTCTCTAGAGGCAATCCTTTTCGCTTAACGATAAACACGACAAAAATTATATTAAAGCGATCTCAAGATATATTGGTGAATAATGTGATTGGAGTTGTTCCAATGTTGACATTTTTTCTTTGCAAATCAAACGAAAAACACACATTTCGGCGTACTGTACTTATTTTGCGAAAAACATAAATTTCTAGCAATACCCATAAAAATAAAGTGTTTAAAATTTTGTCCTCAAGTTGGGGTGCGTTAGTAAAAAATTAATTTCCGTCTTCACAAAGACATACCTGCGAAGAAAACATCTCCTTAATCCCAGGAATATCACAGGGGTACTCCCTGCATTGTATAGAGCAAAAATAGATCCCTTCAGATTGGTGGTGTGAAACAAGGCGCAAGGGTTTTAATTAGTAACTAAAGGCCCTGTTGATTGTTGAGATATGGCAATAAAATTTGGATCAGATGAATAAGATTGTACATATATATATATATATATAAATTGTTTCCATATGTTTAAGAAAATCATGCGCATGTGTCAGCCATACTAATTATATGAAACCATTCAGTAATATCACTGTATTCTGAGTAAATGTTTGGTTTAAAGCTGCCAAATACATTCATTCTTTTTCACATATCCTCCGTGAGTATAATGCATCCGCATCTTCACACAAAGTAATATTACCGCCCTAGGTATTACAGAAGACAGTTTCACTCAACACTGTAATTGAAATATTCGAATCAATCACTATATTAATATTTCCTTTGCTTTCTTCAACACCTTTCAAATAAATACCAGATATCTTTTTCTTGGAAGCCCTAAGAGGAGTGTAAGTAATTCCTTTATCATTCAATAATTTATTATCTTAATAAATAGACTTATTATTTTCACTGTCACAAACACCATGTTTTACTGGGTAGGTTTTGTAATATTTATTTCTTTTGTTTTTTATATTTTATAAATCCTGGTGAACCTAGGCATGATATTAGATGTTAGGAAATAAACTGGGATGTACAACTTATAAAACTCAAAATAAACACAAAACTTTCTAATTGATCAAAAAATTAAACACACAAGCGGCAGTTATTGTTTATGACATTTGATACAGTAATTTACTTACAAAATACATCAAACCACAGTCGTCTATGAAAAATATTTTCAGAGATATTTTAATTTTTATGAAAAAAGTAGTTTGACAAATAAAATACATCATGTAATTAAAAGTACTTACAATTTTACATTTTCAATCAATTATATAGCAAATTAAATAGAAAAATCCAAACAATTATTTGGAATAAAAAAACTACAATTGATTTTTTTCAAAATTTGACCTCTGGTCTTTCCTTAAATATTTGTAACCATTAAAACAAAAGAATTTTAATATATGGTGCCTTTAATATAGACTATAATAAATATATCTTGCAGTATAAAATATTTTAGATATTTCAAAAAGAATCACTTCAAAACATCAATACATGACAAATGTATACGTAAAAATGTAAAAATCCCTTATCTGGTAAGAAATTGTCATTCTCTCGAAGGCTCTTAATATAAAGAAGTAAGATGAGGCGAAAATCATTTCGTTAACCAATGAAGTAATCTCAAGTATGCAAAATCTATAACAGTTACACTTTATAACGGTAATACGGTTATCTTCCATTTTTGTATTGTGCACCGCGAGTTTTGAAAAGTGAATGTTATAATTTTCTGCGTCAAAGGAACGGTTTGGAATTTAAATTAAACTGTATGTTGAACATTAACAGGAATAATCTAAAGTTTCATTTAGAGTACACCACTAATCAGGTGTTTGTCACTCATCCCTAATGCACTAATCACTGAAGATTTTGCTCCCCATATATCCGCTTAATTTTATAAGGAGCAATTTGCTGGTAAGAATGGTCGCAAGAGAAGGCAAACGGTCTTCAGGTATACCGATAAATCTTTACTCTAATTCCTTTTCTTACCCCCAGACATACGTCCCAATTAACGCCAAGTTGTCCGCCTGGATGGAAACCGTCATCCATCAGCTTCAATTTCAGCACCGTGTTGCGTATGTCCCGTAATTGGGGGAAACATACCCTCCACCGATCCTTGATCATTAAATCCCTGCCCTCGACGACCGCCGTGCTGTTTTATTGCAGCGTAAACCATAGCAAGGCAATCAGCCCCCTGGTGGCGTCGGATCGCGTCGCGTCGCCTCACCCTGAGTGCTCGCAGGCCGAGTCACCCTCTTCCCCCTCTCAGGGTGACGCGAAAGAATTTATGGTGCCTCTACGGCGTCATGGACCCATCACGGTAGAGGTTCAGAAAGCATTTAGGAAACGTCATTCCTGAAGATATAGGCTAATGGAATGTTGGAGATAAGGAAGTGACTGCATAAAATTGTGTTAAAGCAGGGGTTTCCAAACAAGGACTTCCTATTTTTTGTTTTATTTATTTAGGTATACTGCTCCAGTGTCGAAGCATATAGTCTAGTTTCCCTAGCAATGTAAGAGTTACACGCTTGTTGAAACCTCGTGTTTATGCAAACACCTTTCATTCCTTTCAGTTACAGCCAGTAATGATGTACCAGAACTTTATCGTTTACAAAACTGCGTAATTACAACCCTTGTCCAGCAAAAGCAGTATTTTATTTCTCGGCTATTAAGCGCGCGGCAGCCTGTAGCGCCATATTTCAACTCCGCTGCCTACAATGTGTTAACTATCTTATGCTGATATTACCATCCTCTCTGGGCTAAACGGATGTCGTATTGGGGAAATACTTGACACGATTAAGTGCGGTTAGCATAATGTTTCTGACTTCATTGCTACTATTGTTCCTTACATTTCAAAAATTCCACATATTGTACTAATGGTGAACGTTAAGATTTGCGCCAGTTTCACATAGTTTTCCTCTGTTGAAACTGTATTTTTTTGCTCGTGTTTGTCGTTTTGCACTAAATCAGAAGATCCAAATTTATACACTGTTTTGTTCAGGAAAGTTCTAAATTGATTCTTCACGCACATGATGAACTCATTTGTATTTAAACTTTTTATATGTAATATTGCGTTGCTCTACAATCAACAGTCTAACCACCTCCGCAAATGAACGTATACTGCCGTGACTGGAAGGGAAGGAGTTCAAGGACATGAAAGTGAGGGTAATCGAAATTAGAGTAGAGACATGTGAACGGAATGTTTATATCACAAGCTATATAAAACACACCTTCGATATGTAGGACAAAGAAAAATAAGACATGCAAGCTTATTCTGGTCTATCTTATGGGGATCGAAGCTGGAGATATAGCCTCAGTAATTTCTCATATAAATACAGGATAATTGTGCCCTATTTTTCTATGCAATATTGTGCATCTTTCACTAGTGATTATTAGCTTCTTTTTAAATATTTTATTGAATTAAAGATGCAATTTTTGATAGCAATTACCTAGTATATTCATTTAAATTGTATGCACAGTTGAAGAATCGAGCCTGAATTGCTTCTTGCTGGTATGACCAAAACGCGGTTCAAAAGCATCAGCAAACCTTACACACTGTTTTTGCATCTTTACCCTCAGAAACTTGGGTTCATATATTCATGAGTTACTTAATCTTTAGCATCTTTTATTAAAACATTTATTACAACTGACTAAGTTGGCTTAAATCGTTCTACTAATCATGCATGTTAGTATGTAACATTTAGGATATAGTAGGTTCATTTTTAGCTTCTAAAATGCACATTTCAAATTTTAATATTGACTTCCTTCCATTCATTTGTTTTTGCTTCACCTCTTTGCTCTCAACTATCATTGCTTCAGCTTTGCCAATACGTTAATAAATTTGCTCTTAGCGTTACTTACAACTAAGGAGTTTCCCATTCATGTTGTGGAATTCCGAAAGACAAAATCTTTTTTCCTCTATAAATGCAATAATGAAGATAGACCACGGCAAAACAGCACGGGAGATTTTAACTGTTTTAACTATAACACCGCGAAAGCCTAAGAAGTACCAATTTGTTACTGCTCTGAACCATAAGGATAGCGATTGTTTCAACTTTCTTGTTACAAAGTTCAGACAGAAAACTGAAGGTAAGATGGCAGCAGGTATTTTCGATAGACCCCAGATTTGTAAATTTATGCAGGATGAGATCTTTCCTCAGTCAATGTCCGAGTTAGAGGATTCAGCATGGTTGACATACAAAAAGTGACGAAAACTTTCTTGGCAACAACAAATGTGAGATCTATTATTAAACTGTGGAGGAAATGTAACATTTTAGAAATGTAGAGTGCAGAATAAGTGTTAAAGTACATTTTACTTCCCGGTGAATCTTGGTGCAATAAGTGAAAAACAAGGTGAGCGGTTTCATAAAGACATTAAAACAATGGAAACCCGCTATCGAGGCTATTTGGATGTGCCAATGATGGCTGATTACTGCTGGTGTTTGCAAAGAGACACCAGTGAAGCACATATCACAACTTGGAAAAAAATGAAATTTTCATCTCCTTTATAATGAAAAAAGTTTGCAATTTCATAATTATTGTCATATAGCTCTCTTTTTTAAATATGTTCATTAACATTGAAGTTACAATGGAAACTACAAAAACAGTTTTGCCTTATATATATATATATATATATATATATATATATATATATATATATGTATCTTAAAAGCTTATAAATATCTCATCAAAATATAAGTGCATTATTACATTTGATGTGAATTGGTTTAAAAACCTAGCGTGATATAGTAAAATTAAAATCAGATTTGAATTTAGGGCAGATGAAAATATAAAAAGGCAAGAAAAATTTTAGACCAGTCTTATGATTTGTTTTAATACTTCTAGGAGTATTTCTTCACGAGCAAAAGTCTTGATCCGCCACGGGTGGCCGAGGTCGTTAAGGCGCGGACTCATGAGCGGGAGGTCTGGGGTTCGAGTCCCGCCAGGACCGGGTTTTTTCCCCAGGTTTTCCTCAGTCTTCATAACTGGCAAAAGCCGGGGAGGTACCTAAACTTAGGTCTGGAGCGCTTCCTTACTTAAAAAAAAAATATCCTTTCACACTATATCATTTCATTTCATGTATCATCAGTGTCTACCGCTTGTGGTACCTCAGTAGTAAAAACAGGCGTTAAACACTACTCAAAAAAAAAGTTTCGATACATTTGAAGACGTGGAAGAGTTTTTCTGGTCCAAATCCAAAGATTGAAACCACCATCGTGTCGGAATGCTGGCAGATTATGGGGCTGTATTCCGAAGAACAATATTTTTTGTTTATTGTTTATTTTATTAGTTAAAATGCACATCTATGTGTAACAACTTTAGAGGTACCCTTGTCAGCTTTTCTCAATCCCCGCATGAGCAATAGACAAGCGTTCGTCAAAAAGGGTCTAAGGTATCGCTTACTTATAAAAGTAACATGTAAAAGTGTTTATTAGTTATACCGAGACATTTTTTAAGTTATATCACTGTCATACCGGACGTTGTAAATTTTCTTTAGAAACAATTGAAAGCAAGCGTGTAGTATAACTTTAATATTCAAAACTGAAACTTTTCTGATAATTGCTGATTGCACTGCTTATTGCAAATTAATATCTGAAATAGTCTGATCTGGTTATATCTAATGTTAAGAAACGTAATAAAGGGTCTGTATACTTTTTAAAACTTTGGTTTAGACACTGAATTCGTTCAGTAAAGTTAAATAGTGAGAAAGAAAAAGAAAAAATAAATACTAATTTAGTCAGCACGAACAAATATTTTGAATATGTGTGATAATTTTTACTTAGAAGAATAGTTTGAGTAGGATTGATAAGTCTTCGGATAGATTCCTACCTTAAGTTTTTTATTTAGTTTATCTACGGGCGCTCTTTAACATCTCAGAACATCAACGTCCCATTCAATTCAGGGAGGGAAACAGCCCATAAATCTTGCCCGGGGGCCTCTTCTTTCTGGATTGAGAATCTTTTACGTGCCGTAAATCTACGACATGGGACTCACGGTTTACTTCCCTTCCGGATTTTTACGCCCGAAAAAATCCATCGAACCTGGCCGGAATAGAACCCGCAATTTTGGGTTTACGAGCATAAGTTGTTATAATCTACCTTAAGAGCAAATAGGTAGACTGTATGGGATAAATGTTCATAAAGAGCCTTAAGATGGAATTGTGTACCTTAATATGGTTACAATATCGTGATAATGTGTAAACGCATTTAAAAATATTAAAATGACATTTAATTAGACCACGCTCTCACTTTGCACTTTCAACCTTAAATTTTTTATTAATTTTTCATATAGAAACTACAAAATATTTCTAGCAATTTAAAATGGAATGCTGTATGTATTTTTACAACTGCAATGTGTTGTGGGTATAGCCCGGAATTTGTATTATTACCCGTTTATGCATGAAGCAAGGGCAAGGGTTTAAGAGATAACCAAGAAGAAATGTTTTCATTAAATTTTGTTCTACATATTTTTAGATTTGTCATATTTTACATTATTCTACATACTTTTACATGTTTTAATATTATTATCGCTACATTCAAAACAAAACTATAGGAGTTCGTAGTCGCCACCAATGATTCGTTCAAAACTTTCTTTTTCTTGTCAGAATTTGAAACAGTCAATTTATAACAGCTGTAACGGTTTAATTATCGTCCAAGCCGAAAGCATGGACATTGCTTTCGGATGGCAAAACAAGTGTTCTATCAAAGTATCAGGCGCACGATAAAATATTTACTTGAAAACATTTACCAAACATTCTGCACAATAGAAATAAATAGGAATTTCTTCAATGAAACAAGTGCTAATTACACGGTTGCAGCGGTAGCCTACATCAACCAATAGCCTGCTTTTCAAAGATAGGCACATGATAATGATGTAGCGATTATACCCCTAAAAATCTTCAGGTACCTAAACTAAAACCTCAACATTCTGGATGAATCAACAACGAGGAATCATTATTTGGATTGTTATTATATCGATATCTTAGAAAAAACCTGAGATGATATACAGGACGAATCTGAATTCTACCAACAAACTTTCGCAAGTTGTTCAGGGATGTTTCCTGAGTGTATTGATATAAGGAACCCATGGTCTACGGTGGCTCATTACCGGGTAATTTCATTATTTTCGTTTTGTAAGAACTCAACTACCTTTGTATCTACCTTACTCGGAATATGATTGTTTTCAAACAAAACACAACATTTGACTGCTGTAGAGCGTGTTTACATTACGATCTGCTACCAATTGATCAATACTCATCACCTTCTGACAATTGCAATCATTTATTTTAAGGATAGGTGACATTACACAAATGAATTACACAAATGAAATGCAAAAAAAAAAAAAAAAAAAAAAAAAAAATCAAATTACACTGTTACACTGCTTAAAGTAAATGTTCCGAATGTCGACCGCTATGATTTCAACATACTTCACAGAGACCGTTCATGGATTGTTGCACACACACTCTAGCATCCCAGGAGATTGGCACACATCGTCAGCGGCTGCTACAGTCCTAGCAACCAGGTCTATATTAGTTTCAATAGGATCACTAGGCTCTTCACGTGACCCCAGAAGAAAAGTCCATGGGTGTCAGATCTGGTGATCGAGCTGGCCATGGAACAGAACCACCACGACCAATCCATCTGTGTCCGAACTGTTACTGCAAAATTAGTTTCAATAGGATCACTAGGCTCTTCACGTGATCCCAGAAGAAAAGTCCATGGGTGTCAGATCTGGTGATCGTGCTGGCCATGGAACAGAACCACCACGACCAATCCATCTGTGTCCGAACTGTTACTGAAAAATGTGCTAGCGCCCTATCATGTTGAAACCACATATGCCTGAGAATTATTCGCGGTCCTATTAAAACAGTGAATGATTGTTTGTTTGGAGGATTTTTTATTTTGCTTTTTCACTTATTGATGCATGCATTGTTTAAAGTCGTATTATTTATGTTTACAGGACAGTTATAAACAACCATATTCCGAGCAAACGGATACAAAGGTAGTTGAGTTAAACAAAACGAAAGCAATGAAATTTCCGGGTAATGAACCACCGGAGACCACAGGTTCCTTATATCAATACATCCAGAAAACATCCCTGAAACAACTTGTGCAAGTTTGTCGGTGGAGTTCGGATTCATCCTGTATATAGGTAATTCACATATATGGATCCCATCTAATGAAACGATAGAAATTGTGGCAATTTTATCGGGTATCTAATTGCAAACAAATTGGATTCTGAGGTTACATCCATATTATATTTGATTTATTACAATCTTTCCAGGAAACAAATAGCCTAATAATTTCAGGACATATTATGATAATTCAAGGTTCTATGGCCGGATGACATTACAGATGAGCATCTCATTGTTGTAAAAACATGAAGTAGCGTACATATTAAAATCAGCGGAATCATATAATGCATTTTTTATTCAAAATAAATGCATTTTACTTGACTGACTGATGGATTGTAACGATTCGCCTGAGACAAAGAAGACATTCGGCAAGTTTCAATTTCTCAGATCAATTCATACACCACATGTCATTTCAATTGGCCGACAACATCAAGAAACTGGAGACTATAGGAAAGTAAGCTTCTTTAAGAAACCATATGTTGATTTGATTTATTTACGGACACTTTTTAACATTTCAGGTCATCGGCGTCCCATTCTATTCAGGGCGTAAAACGGCCGACAAATTTTGCTCAGAGGCCTCTTCTTTCAGGTTTGAGGTTCTTTATCGTGCCGCAAATGTACGACACGGGACCCACGGCTTTACTTCCCTTCAGAAGAAAGCCATACTTAGGAAAAAAAATCTATCGATCTATCGATTCTGGCCAGGTTTGAACCCGCGATCTTGGGTTTAGAAGGCAAGTATGGTTACTACTACACCACCAGGACCGACTTTAAGAAGCCATAGGATTAATGAAAGATGCGGCTAAGGGGATTAGTATTGCATCAGGAGAAATGGGGGATGTATTTTCTACTAAAATGCTGAATAAGAACCTCGAATACTCAACATTTCTGATAATGTGTCTTATTTACTTGCGAAACTGTAGAATATCTGGGGCTATTATTGTTACAATGTTTCTCTGTAAAAATAAGCACTGGTGATATCTTGCGATATCGCGTTACCTTTCTCTGGCTATAAAGTCATAACGTTGTGACCAAAGACAGTGTATGGCTGTAGGATATTTGGAAAAGTATTTTATAATAACCGTGTATCGCTTTTTAAAAAATGGCCTAAATGGGAGACACTTGTCTTTCAGTATTTATACATTTATTTCCAATTTAAAATTTGTAGCTCAAATAATGGATTAATTACTGATTATTTTGAAAATACAGGGACGAATTTCTCAGTTCGACTAACTGCAACTTAAAGAAAATTTAAAGGGAGATATATTTTTTTAACATGTATAAACTTTTTTTCTGATAGATGAATTAAATATTTGATGTTACATACACTTGCTTTATTATATATTTATCTACATATTTGAGCAAATTTGGCTACATATGTATGAATGTATTTCTCAGTTTAATATTACATAAAATCCAGCAAAGTGCTGGTTTACTTGGAAATGCAGGCACACAACAGGTCCCTTTAATAATTGACCTAGTTCTGAACCAAATCAAAGAAATGGAAAAAAAAAAAAAAAAAATCATGACAGCAATGGCTCAAGAGCCTAGAGGTAGAACAGAAATGCAAAACGACTGAAATAAGATTTGAATGACAGAGTATTCAGCTGGAAAGTTTTAAGGCCTCATTTTGTTTATTTTTCCAATTGTAAACTTTACTACCTCTTTTCTCTCTTTTTAATTTTGTTAAACTAGTTGAGCTCATCTCACAAACCACTCCTGATGCATACTCCTAAATATTTCTGTTAGTATAAAAGGAATATGCACTATTTCTTAATTATATTATATTTATACAGTAAGATCAATTTAAAAGTCCCGACATATAGTTCACCCGGTTGGCGGTTAGACCCCGCGTTACCGTCGGTATTACTTGCGTAAACTCGCGGCGCTTAATCACTTCGCCATTTTAAAACTTAGGTAAACATATTAAATTAAGAAAAATTGGTACTAACCCTGTTTACAGTAGGTGCTGCAAATGTTGCCCATTTTCCCTGACACACAATCCACATCTTCTTAGGAAATGATCACTACACACATCAGTTGTTCACCCTAATGATTCTAATTTCATTTGGAAAGTTTGTATCAATTTCTTCCGGGTGGGAAGTTTAGTTGAATATACTTTATTTTTAATACCCGCCCTAAAGTAAAAATCACAAATCTGGAAAACGAGAAAGGCTTTAATGGTAGTTCTTATTTCATCACTTTTTCTTCTGTGAGCATCTTCGGTTTTTTCCGGTCAGTTACAGAGTCTGTATCATAACCTTCTGTGTTAACTTGTAATTTTTTGGTGTTGTAATCCAGCTTCCAGGAAATTTATGCCTAAATGCTTGTCTGGCGCGGAACCTTCCATACCTGATGTAGGTCTTAAAGATTAATATAGGACGACACAGGGAATATTTCAATAGTACAGAACATTACTGCACTATTTGATGAAACCTCACTCTCGACTGCACAATACAACTGCCAAACTCTGTCGAAATCCCTGACTGGAATGGCACCGCGCCTGCCGTGTGGGGAATCTCAGCGATTGGAGCGGGGTAGGGTCAAGTGGTCGGCACATCTAAGTTGCGGGAGTTTTAAACTGCTCTCACTGTATTTCGTATAATATTAGCAACATTTATGTAAAATTATATAAATAATATTATATATTTAAATACCATTGGGTAGCTGAGGAAGAAATCACATATATTGCACAAATAAAATAAAATATATTCACTGGTAAAACTTTGGTTACTATATCTGAAATGAATTTGTATAGGAGCATACTAGAATTTTGGAAACTCATTGGCAAGGTAGCAGCCTCCTACTTCCCTTAAATGCTTAAATGCTAAAATGTCTAAAATGCATGAAATCTGTACCATGCTCCGTAAGTATATCACATCTGCCTTGGATACAGTATTTTATAATTGCCCGTTTACAAGTTACATGTTAAAATGCGTGGCTAAAAGCATCAAGTGATCTATTTTTTTTTTTGAATGATTTATTTATGGACGCTCTTTAACAGCTCAGGTCATCAGCGTCCCATTCAACTCAGGGCGTGAAACGGCCGACAAATTTTGCTCTGCGGCCTCTCTTTCAGGCTTGAGGTTCTTTTTCGTGCCGTAAATGTACGACACGGGACCCACGGCTTTACTTCCCTTCCGAAGGAAGTCATACTTAGGATTTTTACGCCCCGATCAAGTGATCTAAGAAATATGTAAATGTAATGAGGAACTTTTATTGGTTGAACAGAACATTACGCGACCGCACTTAATTCAGTAAACTGAACCTGCATGTGTACCTGAAACGAGCGACGAAGCTTGTAGAAACTTTTAAAATGTCATTAAGCGATTTCCGACTTTTAACATTTGACTGTCGTGGTAGTGAAAGTAGGTCGTAGATTAGCTTCGGTTTTTTTGGAGATAAAAAGCCGATGCTCGTGTGGTCTCTTCTTGGCGGATGACTAGTTCGGCCGTGCCTCGTGTTTTGCTTTTGTTTCCTACGTGCTAAATCATGGCTAACAGCTCGCGTCTTCCTAAATCCGGTCATAAGAAGTTTGAATACTGTAAATAGCGCAACTTGTGTAAATGACGAAGGCAATAAACGCTCTGATATCTCTCTCTCTCAGGCCCTGAGAGCTGGAATCATTCCCCAACACGCGCTAATAACTAACTCCGGACCATTTTATCACGGCAACCTCCCCCTTGCTACACTCTGTGCAAAGATGCACCATCTCAGGCCTGCACAAAAAGGCTTTGAAGAGTTGAAGTAAAGACTCGCAAGCAAGGGTAGTAGTGACAGGCAAGGGGACTCTTGGTAACTGTCTATTGTAGGCACAAAAAAGAAATTGTCTCGGAAACATTAGTCATTTTAAATAGAATGGTCTGCTTATAGGGTAGTATAAAGAGTGCAAACGCTAGCCTAACTCAAGGGTTTCTCTCCGAGATGGCAGTGACTTTGATAGGAGAAGGTGGCATCTCAAGTAATGTGGTGAAAAATACAAGGATTTATAATTCAACCTGGCTTATAAACTCAGTGTTAGAAATCACAATAATTGAAAAATAACTATAAGGAGAATAAATAACGTAGAAGAAATACATGGCAAAACAATTTGGAATGATTATTCGAGTTATTAATCTTGCAATCAATCGATTTATTGTTAATTTAACCATTCTATCAGACAGACAGATTATACAAAATATATTTATATTTCCATTACTTGCTCATTTTCAGACACTTTAGACAGACTCCGGGCAGATTTGTTGTACATAGAAGATTTCAGCTCCTTTTTAATTTCTCTTAAAATCACATTTTGTATAATGTAAAACTATTTTAGGAATAGCGTCCATGAAGTATAGTAGCCCACTTTATTATCTAGTTCAATATAAATAGATCTTAAACCATATAGAATGTCTACCTATAATTTATGTTCATTAGAAAATTTTTGTGAAATTATTTTTTACACTTGAATTAATACATTCAATACACCTCTTGAGTGGTGCGCGAAGAAAGCACTTCCTTGGTTCACATTATTACTGTAATCTCAACAAATGAAGGTTAAGGTTAGAGAAGGAATTTCCTTGAGTGACGCACTTTAAACACCTGACGCATAAGGTAACCTCCAAGGTAGTACAGTGCTGTCCTCCTAGGTGCCGGTTTTTCCTTTGAGCGAATAACTCGTTTGCCGTGCCGTGGAAGGGGCAGCAAGCCTACTTGCTTACTTGTTGACCTTGTTGACTGTCGCAGTCGTAGCGCAGTCGTTCTCGGACGTATTGTTTGTTTGTTTCTTAATTCGACAGTATACATAAAGTGTATTATGCCTCGTGCGTTTACAACACTATAGCGTGTCTTTATATACGATTCATATGTGTTAACTTAATGGTGAAAGTATCACAGGACCATTTTTTTCAGCATACAGTTGATTCTGTTACTTATGTGATACTATACTAACCCCCTTTTTTCAGAGAATTTAACAGATGATAGCGTGGTGATAAAGTTTTTTAAACAGGACTCTGCCACTGCTCACACTGCGAATAATTCCATGAGAGCAATTTTCAATGTATCTGCACAAGACAGGGTTATTAGTAGGGATCTGTGGCCCTCATAGTCCCCTGATTTAACAGCGTGCGACTGTAATCTCTGAGGCAAATTAAAAAATGCCGTGTGCAAGACGAATCCACACCCCATACAAAACCTCAAAGATAATATTCGCCAGGAAATTGTACGGGTTTCTCAAAATGAGCTTCAGCGAGTGAATACTTTCCTAAAGAGATACCAAAATGTGTGGAAAACAAAGGGGAGCATTTCAACACCTCATTTGATAATGTGGTAAGTAATGAGCTTGTTAAATTGATTCATGAATTGTTGTATGGTTGGTTTGTTTTACCCTCCCGCTGGTCACCGAGACCAGGCTGGCCGGCTAACCAGCTAACGAGCAGCGCGCTCGCCCATAAGCAAAACAATCCGGAGGAAAACAAAACTGATCGCACGGTACCTATATACCGGATAATATTTATAAATATTGCTGCTGCTGTCAGAGTCAAATGAACTGATTTTCCAGTCATTTTCATTCTGAGAAATCTTCATGGCTTGTTTAGTTTTACTCTCCGCTTTACCAACAATATATTATTATTTGTTCTGGATCTTTTAACAATGAAATCAAACACATGCGAATCACACACTCAACACTTGCATGAAAGCTCTTTGTCTCTCCTAGAAATAACTTTTGCCCATTTTCTAACTTTTTATATGTTTTTAGGTGGTTTGAGGAAATGTGTTTATTTTCACACATTTTAAAATTCCTTAAAAGTAACCTATAAAATTAATTTAAAATTATAAAAAATATTAAAATATAACTTAACATTTTTTAAAAAAAACATGAATATTAATGTGGGTTAGCTTGCATCGTTGTTTTATTAAATGTAAGTTACTAGCCTTTTTAAAAAGCATATATTTTAAATTCGCTTGCAGTAAATAAAAAGGAATTGAAAAATTACACCGTGAAAATGTACTTACCTTATCCTGGATTGCCGTAAATTACAGCGTACATGTGCAGACTCTCAAAAGTAGGAATGGTGATAATCGGCCAGAACATTTTTATATTCTGAAAACCTCCTTTCAACATCGGTACTTACAATCGAAGCATTGTTTAAGTATTATAAGTAAGTAGATGTCAGTTATTCTCGAAATCTAATGTGTTAAGGTTTTCACTTAAGTTAGCACTTTAGAAATAAAGAGCATGAAGTGGTACCCAGAATTTTTATCTAGTACGTTTATCATTTTATTTTTCATCATTTCACCAACTTCACTGCACACATCGCCAAGCGCAACTTAAGTTTTGTTGACAAGTTCAATGGCGGTTTCAAGTTTCACACCACTTTTTTGGAGTTTCTCAAATGTAGAGGGTAGGAAAACGAAATTATATTTTAATTATTCACAATGAAAATTAAAGTAACGTAAACTTAAGCGTAAAAGTTAGATGCTTTGTATTCTAATGGCACCATTCACAATGAATCACGTAAACATAAAAATAAACGTACAATTTGACGTAAAATTATAAGCTTGCAAGGATCAAGGTTTTATGTCTTCGTCTAACATAAACTTAAGAAATCAACCAATCAGAACATAGCTGTCTGTTTGTAGAGCTCTATGATAGAATTTATCCATACACGGAAAATAAAAATAAAATGAAACTGTTGCTGTCTGTTGCTTGCTGCTGCAAGTCCCAAGCGACGGGGGAGAGAACCAAAGGTAGTGATTTTCACAGATATAGATAGATAATAACGCTTTCAAGCGAATAGTACCACACACAGAATGCGCTATAAATTGATGTTTATGATTTTTTTTCTGCTGCAATCAAAGGAGATTTGCCAGCATTATAGTGCTTTACCTGCCCCTATCAATTTATATTTACGAAACATTACTGTGTCCATAGGTTTCTAGAATTTACCCGAGTTTGCGTTTTGCGTATATATATATATATATATCTATGAATTAATTGCGAATCGCAACAAGAGCAGATTTGCCACCGTTGCAATATTTTACCGGCCTAACAATCCCCTATCAGTTTATATTTAAAAGTTACGGAGGACAGCGCATAAGTTACATTATGTTTAAAAAAAATAATACATGCAACATTTACACTGCGGCCAGGCACAGTAGTACGGCTCTCTCCGATGTCGCTCGGGACTTGCAGCAGCTAGCAGCAGGAGTAGCACTAAATTTCCGTGCTCCGTGTAAGTGCAAATTATGGCAGAGAGAGCTGAAGATCGGTGACTTTGTAGACAAAATAGCCTAAACGCACAAAAGATTAATTGCATTATAAGAAAGCTATCCTTGCTTATATTACTCAAAGCAAATTAATTACTTCACTTTGCATATGCACAAACGCTACCGCCATCTGCTCAGAAGTAGCAATTTTCGATCAGGTGTTAGTTGATCTTCGGTTCTTATTTTTGATTGGCTAATACTTACGTTTGTGTCTTTCATTTTGAATGCCTATATACTACTAAGTTAACGTCAGTCCAGGTGGTGTAGTGGTTACCATACTTGCCTTCTAAACCCAAATCGCGGGTTCGAACCCGCCCAGGACCGATGGATTTTTTCAGGCGTAAAAATCCTAAGTATGGCTTCCTTCGGAAGGGAAGTAAAGCCGTGGGTCCCGTGTCGTACATTTTCGGCACGAAAAAGAACCTCAAGCCTGAAAGAGAGGCCTCTGAGCAAAATTTATCGGCCGTTTCACGCCCTGAATGAATGAGACGCTGATGACCTGAGATGTTAAAGAGCGCCCATAAATCAATCACTCAATCAACTAAGTTAACGTGTTACGTCCTATTTTATTACGTTTACGTTTAATTTTCATTGTGAATGGGGCCTAAGTATACCACATTGACCTAAATTTCATTGTCGGAAAACAACTCCCGAGGAATATTTACTAAAACTAGAACGTCACCGTTTTTTTTTTTTTTTTAAAAATGCTAAAAATTTACTGCTACATGATGCAGCTTGTGTTAGCAGTAAATGTGCTGATGTTTTCTTTTTAGCATCATTTTGGATAGCAGGCATGTGTTTGTCAGGTTTTTGTGCTGTTGTGTTGTGAATTTCTTCTGCCATTTTAACTCGACAAACTTTATATAATAATATCAAAACATCAGTCGCAAACATATCTTCGCCATATTTAGAATCAATTTGGTTTAAATGATAGTTTATATGGCTTTACTTTTGGCATTTATAGAGCGCAACTGAACTGCAAATAAAACGAGCCCTTTTGCACCAGCTTCTTTGTATGCTATCAAAGTAACTGTTTTACTAGGTTTGGATTTGGCCTGAAAAGGGTAAAGGTTGTAAAAACAAAAGCGATCCTAAAATGCAGTGCACTATAGTCGTGTATAGTCATATAGCACTTACATCGGCAGCAATCTGAATCAATATTCACATGAACTTTCTGGTTGTCTGTTGTGCCTCTTCTAATTCCTTAATCGCAGAATATGTGACTGGCTGTTTGAGTAATCCTTTCTGGCCAATAGGTGAAGTTGTAAACTTAATACATAAGGCTCAACAGTTTTTTCTGTTACTGCATTTATTTCAATGTCAAGGCATGTCTTATTTAAAATTTCTGTTCTACCTTTTCTTAAAGAACTAAGCCAACAGTAATGCAGAATAGGAGAAAAATCTACAAGGAAATTAAGTACATCCCTAAACGTTGAAAAAAAAAAAAATAGAAAAGAAATCAAATGTATTAATACTGTAAAATTAACCTAAAATAAAAAATGGCACTAAAATGGTCCTTTTATATCCAAAAATCCACGCCTAGGTACATGCATATATGAGCATTATCAACACCGATTCCAATCCTTGGACCATAATGCGGTAATCTATAGTACATAAAATGGCGGTGATCGAGGTTGAAACATGTTGTTGCTATTAAGCACATTGGTTTGTTTGTTTGGTTCGTTGCAGTAACGTGATTTATAGTTGGAAGTAAATCAACAGTGGCATGTTAGATCTTTTATTTTATTATTGATTTAGTACTGATAGCGAAATTACACCAAAAATTGTGTAATAAAAAGTATTTAGTACAAGACGAGTCGCTCTTTTTGTGTGCCCTATTTTACCTCTGATTATGACAGTGCACTGCATACTATACCACATTTAGAATATTCTAAATAGTAGTCATTAAATGAGCAATGAGTATGCACCGGGCAAATTTTCATGTTAATGCTAAAACCGTAGTATGTATTGAACATTATGTACCAAAATTTGTAGTTAAGGATGATATTTTCCCGGTGAAATTTTTTCTAATCTACCATCATATGTGACAGTGAAGCTTGGCAATAAAAGTAAATATCCTGAAGAACGTATGAAACGGGTTGAAGAGAGTTTTAATTAATGGTGTGAGGTGGATGTTATAGCATGTTTCCATTCCTTCGCAAGTGAGATTAAGAAAAGACAGATGCATTCAGTTGTATCTCTTGCCAAGGAAGACTATGCCGTCATTTTCATTAAAATAGATTATGATAAATGTGATGCTGTTCCATCTATGTCGATTAGGTTTAAGGTGTGCCGTAATTTTGAAGTTATTAATGTATTATTTAAAAATATGCACTTGCTTTTGGAGAAGTTCAGTTCAATCTTGGAGTGCAGTGGAAATAAGGAATTAAAATGTAACAGATGGAGCAAATTTAATAATACGGTGAAATATCTTTCTAATAATGATGATGATGATGATGATGATGATGATGATGATGATGATGGTATCTTGCAATTGAAAGAGTGACTTCATTAATAAATGTTGTCAAGGAAAGTTTTCCATTAGATTATGATTTGGATATAGAGATATGCAAAGTAAATTGCATATTGAGAAGAGCTCTTGAGATGAAACATTTTTTATACATATGTAAGGTAAATTGTATTTTGCGTTACATTTGCTTTTCCAGTAGTTTAGCTAAAATTGTTTGTTCTACCTGTAGATAGTACTGTAATTATACATAAATGGATAACCATTTTATATTTGTATAGCTTTACAAAAGCCTAAAGTCAAATCGGTATATAGATGCCTGTGTGTTTAAATGATCAGTTAGTTTTACACTGCAGTAAATTTGCTTATAATGATTTTTATGCATGTTACACTAATAAAACACTTGGTTAAGTTATTATATATGCATATTGTTAATTTTCTAACTATTGTTCTTATTATTATTTCATTGCTTATTGCACTGCAGTAAACTTTAATGGGCATGATTAACCATTTTTGCACATGGAATTCACATTATTTTATACTTCGTTTACATATTAAATCATTGCTTGAAAACAATTTAAGATTCTTAAAAACCATCGAAATATTTCCTAATCTTAAATAATGTCATCTTGTAAACATAGTACTGCGTAAAATTTTCGTGTTTACTATTTGCAGTAGGTGGGCGACGACGGGCGTCTCACACACACACACCCACGCACACACACACTATATATATTCAACATTCATGCCCTGGTGATCAAACTCCCTCGCCTAACGGTAATGATGACACTAACTTGCAGTTTCATCACGATTCCTTAACCCTATTTCTTCTCTTTTTCTTCTATTTGTTATGGTGGTAATATCCTCACTCTGCGCATCTAAAAGTACCAACAGAGGTTGCGCTTTAAATGATGCACACTATTTAATTATATAATTAAACATTTTAGTGCTAAAAAATAAAAAGCAGAGAAAAAAGGAATATAAAAGTACTGCATTTTTATGCAAATGTATTACATAATAAAGCTATGAGAGAGTAAGAACTTAAATGATCAGTTCAATAACGGAACAAGTCAAATAAATTATTTATTTGTGGATCGGTAACATCCCACGCAGATTGCTCCAGATGAACAGGAGGTTATGAACAGTGAGGAGGTTTTCCGATAAACAGAATTGCTTGCTGTAGCTGACATCGTATGGATGCTTTTAAAACCGCCTAACGTAGGTAGCAAAACTAAAGTCAAACATTTAATAAATGGGGTGAATAACACTTGGTAATGTGTAGGGAAAATACCTTCTTTTTACAAATGAAATATGTAGCAAACAGAATATTTTACGGTGAGAAAATATGGTAAACATTGTTTCATCTCTCTTTCTTATATTAGATAGTTTTCTGGGTTGTTTTATTGTATTTTACTCAATTTTTAGATTGTAATCCATACGCTTACAACCTTCGAACTTAAAAAAATGAGTTAATTATTATCTTTAAAATGCCTTAATTGCATATGTTAACATTTCCTCTCTACACAGGTAAAAGAAATGTATAATATTGGTTTAAAATAATGAAGCACCATAAATCTAATGGATACTTACGTGTAAGTTATTCTTGAAGGACAACTAATTAAGCTTTATTACATTTTTCACCATTAATAACAAAAATAACCGTGTATTTATTGTAGCCAAACATTGCACTGGCACATAAGGCGCCACTGTTTATTATTCCCAATATGTTTTTATTGTTAATAATTGTATATTTGCATTGCATGTGCATATATTATGATGAAGTCACTGTATATATAAATTAAGCCTTTAATATCCTAGTGTTTATTGTAGACAGTAACCAAAGCGCTTAACATCTTGACAAACAGAATTAGCTGTGAAATAGTTTTATAATAGCAGAACAATAATGAAAAAAATACTTTGTACCTCGACAGATTTCGCCTAACTTATCAATAATTATTCAGTTATAAGTATCGCTTTCCTTAGATTTATCCAGCCCCTTTCTATGACTATTTCACTAGTCATAAGCATCACTCTACTTTGCTTTTATATTCACTTTACTATTTTAGATTAGGTTGGATTTATAGCAGTAATATATTTATTTATATTCAGTGGATAATAATGAATCTTTGTAGAAATATCCCAAAGTTTCTTTTTTTTTTTAAACCTCTAAGGGTATTTAAGTCATTCAATGCTGATCTTATATGCAATGAAATTAATGAACGTTATCACCAAAAGACAAGTAAGTTTTAAAACAACAGTTGTGATTTGAACGAAACGCAATTGTTAGAAATTCAACAAAAACACATATAGGTCAAGGTTTATCTTTATAATGGTAACATAGTGGTTAACTATGAAGTGTCGGAAACAAGTTTCGAATCTCCTATTAGGGAGAACATCTTTGCAGTGAAATAACCTTAGAGATCTCCAGAGTTTATTAGATTCAGTTAGCGGGGATTCGCGGCTATGGTATCTCAGATGGTAAAAACATCGGCACGGTAAGCCGCAGATCCGTGGTTTGAATTCCTGCCGTGGTCTCAAATTTTGCCTATTTAACTTTGATTCCAAAACCCAAGTTAATCTGTCTCCTAAATTAAAAACATGGGGTATTAAAATGTATAGTACATATTAAACTTGTTTAGTTCCGGAGATTATGTGCCATTTAATTAATAAAGATCTGTAGTACTTTTAATGAACCATTGAGGGGTATTTTTTTAAAACAACGAGAATTGTATAATGTATTGCAAACTGTAACATACATATTCTCTGTAGTAGAAATCAAAAACCCAATGCTGGCACTTTGTGAATATTTGTAGGATTCCATGCCAACATGGTCAGTACACAATCTCAGTTGATTATGTGCATGCGTAAAAGTACGCTTCCGATAGACTTTCTATTGCTTTCTGTCCTGCCCTGAAGTAGCTTGCCGTTTATATACTCAGAGTAACTGTTAACAATGTAGGCTCACACAGTTTGCGCATGCGCATAAAACAACTGAGACATATAGTACATTCTATCATGGCCAGCGGATCATACAAAACAACACAGTCAAGGCGCAAATACACATGTTCACGAATTCCAGACGCTAGTCTTTAAACTCACAATCACTAGGTTATCAGTAGTGATGGTACAATTGGTACATTGGACAAGAAATTGCCTTAACATAACCATACGGTGTAGCTAACCGTGAGCTCTACCTAGCGTTCTGATGTAAACAACAGCAAGTTTCTGCCATGCAGCCACAAAGCCTAAACCTCTCCCTTTGACGTTATGTGCCCTAACTCGAGTCAGGCTTTTAAGCTGATGTCTCGTTTCCGAAGGAATTTTTCTATTTTTAATTTTTATCAGCCACTTATCTCGTAAATGGAATTTGCACTGTTACGAACAGCGATAGATTGTAAGACGAATAAACGACTGCCACCTTAGCAACGTTCACAGATGCAAGAGGTCATATAATGTGTAATATTATCTGGAAATTGCCTCAGGCTGTTTATCAACTAAGTAAACGTAACAGGAGCTTAGTAATTTAATTTCATGAGACAGCAAAGTGCTAAAGAAAATTACCTTGGCTGCTTAATGTTTGGGAATTGTTGCAGCATGCAGAGGTAGGGACAAATATAATGGTACTTATACACGTTCTAAACTGCGCATAAATGAAGCTGTAAAAAAGATTTTCCAGAATTTAAAGAGATTTATTTTGAAATGTCATATCTTCAACTGATTAATTTTGGCTGCTATTATTATATGTATTTTGAGATGCAAAATGTCATATTCTACAAATGGAGATCTTTTATCTAAAAATCCTAAATAATAATATTGCAACAATTTTTTTCAAACAGATGTTTTGCCAATATAGATATATTATTTTCAGCACTTGCCTGTTAACGCGCCGAACATAAATTACAACGAATCCGCATTGGGCTATTGTGTGTCATCAGTTACGTAGTTTTGTATAGCACCGCCCTTTTCATCAACTGTTTAAAGAATGTAAGCAGTTGACCAAATTGAAGCATAATCACGAATGTTTTAAATTTAAAAATAGTTGTTTAGGTTAATTTAAACAGCAAACGTAGCATTCGTTTTAAGTATAGGAAGTGGCCTGAAATGTTTTATAATTAGGTACGGTGACTTACGTAATTTTGCACTTTCCATTTCTATTTGACTCAGTTTTTGTAGATGCCTTTAGAAGTGTGGCATATACATTCAACATGTCAATAATTCTTATGCAAATTGTTTACACCTCGGTCTCTTCTTTGTTAAGAGAAAGCGTTTTAACCCTCGGATTCGAATAACAAAATCGCACCAACATGCAATTATAGGTAATTTATTTTCCTCTGAATTCAATGGTGATATTCGTTTTCCTGTAAAACGCAGTTAACCAAGAGTGATCTGTGAAGCTTGGGGTACAAGCACTGGCATACTTTCGATTGGCGTAGCAGCCGGCTAAACGAATCCCTTTAGTGAGCAACTGCGGTAATAACCAAAAATCGAATATCACCATTGAATTCATAGGTAAGTAAATCTTCTATAACTGAATTTGAATGTTATTTTATTTAATGTGAACTGATGGATTTCTTTGTAAGAAAAAATTGTTCTAAGAACCTGATATCATTCTCGATTTCGGTTCTTGTCTAAGCTTGCGATATCGTAAGGAATGTAAGTGAGAAAGTGGGCAACGTTCGTCGTGCTGCTATTTTAATTCAAATTATTTTCAAGCCCGTAGAAAAGAGGTGTGTTGTGTATGCGTATTACTAGAAAGGCTATAAAAGTGAAGAGGGAAGCAAATGCACCAAGCACTAAGTGAATCATAAGTTGGTCTATCTACATGTTAGTGTAAGCACACAACATGTGAAACGTATTTGTGGTGATGCAAACTGCAAATAGGCGCAGCAAGGCAACATTTTAATCGTTGTTTTACCGATTTTTTGAAGCGATCATCTGTTCGATAGCAAAACACTTTTTTTTTTGTTAAAGGCTTTGGTTCCACAATTCCTACATCTTAGTAGTTTCAGATTCTTCAATATCTACATTTTCGAAGCTTGTAATGAAAAATAAGCGAACAGTACTTCAATAGAATGTTTGCATTGTTGAAAGCGATTTTTTTTTGTCGACAACTCTTACTTGATTTTAATGAAAATAATTTTTGAATATACAGACATAAACAACTATGTTCGAGGCGGGACTCCAACCAACAGTTATGTACGCCAGCAGCCAGATCGTAACTGTATAACGATCATGACCGCGGAAAGGAGTGCTGAAACGGCACTAGGAGCTTTTATTTGATTGGTTTATTATGGACATCTCAGGTCATCAGCGTCCCATTCAATTCAGGGCGTGAAACAACCTATAAATTTTGCTCATAGGCCTCTTCTTTCAAGCTTAAGGCTCTTTTTCGTGCAGTAAATATACGATATGGGACCCATGGCTTTACTTCCCTTCAGAAGAAAACCACACTTAGGATTTTTACACCCGAAAGATCCACCAATCTTAGTGGGGATTGAACCCACGATCATGGATTTAGGAGGCATGTATAGTTACCACTACACCACCAGGACCGACCACCACCAGGAACCTTAAAATGTATTGATATCCATATCTAGTTTTCATCCAAATCAGAAAGATAAGAAAGCGTTAAAGGACGTAATAATATAGGATGTTCCGTTTGGATATGGATAAAATGAAACCACTGTAAAACATTTACTATTGAATTAAATGTTTTGACACATGGTGTATACAACATTGAAAAATTGGAGATTTCTCAGAACGCTATATAGCCTCATCATTGCACAGCTCATAAAAGTGATGCAATTCAGCCCAAGTCCATTGTAACATCGGGTACTTTTTTGGAAAGCTTGGGTAAATTTTAATTTCAGATCATCCATATTTCTGTATTTCTGTAAAAATACAATGCCTTTAACAAAACCCCACACTAAGTAATTAGGAGGAGTTAGATATGGGGAGTTTGGAGGCCAAGATATTGATCCGTCACTACCACATCATATGCGATTGAAAGCGTTATTTAGAAAATGACGAACCTCCCATTCTCAGCGAGGGAGTGCACCATTTTGCTGGAATACAATGTTCATATTGCTGTCCTCCTCAAGTTGTGGCAACAGAAATAATTGCAATATATCCATAGCGTGCTATATTTTCTGCAAAGAAGAATAGTCCATACACTTTATTGCGACTTACTGCACACCATACGTCAACTTTTGGACTTGATCTTTCAAGCTCGTAGGAGACATGTGGATTTTTCCTTGTCGAAATAATGCAATTGTGAGTGTTTACTCTCCCCTGACATGTCTGTAAATGGCCCTTTGTTTAAGAAGCTGTCATCGTCTTCAATCCGTTGGCACATTATTGATGGAAAATTCAAACGAGATTCATGATCCTCATCACGTAAGGCTTGTAGGCATTGTAAGTGATGTGGTGAAGTACAGTTTCATGTACTTTCAAACAATACGCTGACAGGACGTGTATGTTACATTCATCTCTGCTGACGGTCGTCTTACACTTTTCATAGGGTAGAGATAGCTGCTTCTTGTACTGGGCTTCGCCTGCTTTTTTTTTTTTTTTTTTTCTTTTAACACATAACCCTTCCTACAAGCACTCGATACCACTACATTATGGAAACGTATTTAGGAATATTTCGCGCACTATACGCAAGTCAAAATTCTCTTTGAATAACTCATTGCGTTTCCTGTTTATTTGCAGTAATCATCTACAATTTTCAGTTGCCATTATGCATTGTTCATTTTTATTCTCAACATTGCGAAAACTCCCGTCTTTTAATCGAAATATTAAAGGCAAAATTTGTCTCCAACTACCATATTAACTTTTATAATATTTAATATTTTCCATACCCAAACAGATCACCCTGTATTATTGATCCGAGACAGAGAGAGAGAGCCCGTATCTACTGGTACTATTCATGTTTTAAAATCTCTTCCACTCTATCCTTGTCATGTACAACTGACGCCTCGCCCACCGAAATTTTACAACTCTAAATAATTGCTTGTCGGTGTGTCCTTGGAATACGTTTTTGTGTAGAAAAGAAAAAAAAAGGCTGAGAAACAATAAAAGGAATACCAAAAATGCTTAGAGAATAATGTAACTGCAATTTTTTTAAATGCGAAGGTGCCCCAAAGGAGATTTTCCGTACATTTGCAGATTTTCTACTAGAGTGTGTTTAAAAGTACTCGTTAGACTTTCCCGCTTCTCTGTTGTAGGTTTTAAACTTCTATCACCAGGGAGTTCTGAGCTATAGTGAAAAACATGGCTGCATGTGGGTAGGCCTGAAGTAGCGCGTGGTAATCGCGTTTCTCATCACAGAATATATGCCCACCCACAATTGACATTTATCGGAGAATGAAAGAAGTTTATGATTCAGTTTTTACGGCGTTGGGTTGCTTGTACTCGTAATGAAAACCCAAGCGGAGCACCTGTCAACTTGTGTGACAAAGAATGGAGCGGAAGGCCACATATTGCAGCTGATGAAGCTTATCGGAACAGTGTTGATGAACTCATTATCCAGTCAGAGCTCTCAATCAAATGTTGGCATATCACGGGATGAAATACAGGAATAATAACTGATCTGGAATACCGAAACTTTGTGATCCAATAATCACTTTAGTCTTGTAACATCTCTGCTTGTAACAGAAATAAGACTATGAGAAGGTGATATGAGGAATTCTGCACTGAACGCATTATGAAACTGCTCTCTCGCTAGCAGAAGTGTGTTGATCGCCAGGACGATTATGTGCAAAAGTATTTAAGTTGATATGAAGAATATGCTTTTATTTTATTCAAGTATCTATAATCGTTTTCAAATAAAAACGTAGGAGGCATTACTTTTCAGATCCTTCGTATTACTGTGTCTTCCTCTATTTTTAATGGCGTGCTGGAAACGGAAATTCGAGGTGATTTACAGAAACCGAATCGCATGCCACAGTTCACCACTTAGCTAGAGCATTTTGCTCTCAGACATAACGGCGAACTGAAACATACTAGAATGTTGCAGTTACCTTAGAAAATGAAATTTCTAAGGGAAATAGGGACTCCCTATGGAAGCAAGATTGTTTTTACAATGTTAAGCAGCACATATTTCAATAACTACTAAAGCTAGAGTAATTATACTTCGTAACATTGATATAAACCGAGCGGAGTGGCTTAGGTGGTGACGCTTGAAGCTGGCATTCGGGAGTTCCGGGTTCAGTGCCCATTGGGTCGGCTTTCTGACGTTTTTAGTGATTTCTCCATGCCATTTGGGTGAATACTGGCATGGATATTAATAATCCACGAATTTTCCCTTCTCACATTTCATATTATTTCTTATCATTTCATTGAGTGCACTTTCAATTGGTTTCCGCTCAGCCGTTTGAATTGGAAGCGGACCTTCTGAGGAACTCGAACTCAAGTGGGGACCTGCATGGTAATCGGGGCGTTCTAACTGCAAACATGTTGGAGTCCCCATCTGCGTCCGCGTAGATTCTGGCAGTCCCGCGTTTCCCTCACCTCATCCCTTCCTCCCGGAAGGCTCCCATTGGGACGTGGGCACAAGGGCCAATCGTGAGTAAGACGCGAGTCCCGAAAATGTCCTCCTCTGCCGCAGATAATCCAACATAAACATATAGTTTATTCTAAATACAAATGGGCTAAAACCTTGAAAGTATAAACTTCATAAAAAAATGAATGTCATATACAATTTGTAATTATAATTTAGAATGAATATATATATATTATATATGATTTTTCTTTTAAATATACTGGAGTTAAATTTATATTTCTAGTACCAAAAGTTTAAAAAATGAACATTTGGAGAAACAACGCTTTAAAATTTACCTTTTTATGTCAATTTTTTCAATAATTTGATACATTCCAGCATTATATTCAGGATTACCTGAGTCTGTCTTCAAAATTTATCTTTTTTGTGCTCCTAAATTTCGCATCTGGGTGATATTTCAGCACCTCCATTTCAGTTTTCTATTCCGCAGCCTATGCATTTTGAAGAATATATTTAAATTCCTGCCTACTGAAATGTCTATTTTTTCCAGTTCATCTGCTTGTAAGTGTATCTGACACTAAAAACCTTTCCTTCCTCCAGTAAACAAAAACAGGAATGTTAGGCTATGAAAAAAGGTTACGCTCACAGTTTAAATGACCTCATAGCTGCAGCTTTTCATTACAATGAAAATTACTATAAAGAGTAGATTCTTACAGAACATATACAAGCGATGTATGTGCAGGAGAAAACTAGACATATGATGGTACCAATATCAACTTTAAAAACGTTGACGGTTTTGTATCCTCGAACACTTAATGGAGGTCTCCCTGCTGTGACTGAGATAGTTGATTGATAGTTTCTGATTTCGATTATTTTTATTTCATAGGGAAATATTTAAATTTCTTTTCTCTTCTTCATTACTCACACCAGTTCCAAAGCTTTTTATATTTATAAATGACGTATTGGGCTTATAGTAACATTGCAATGATTGATCAATTCTATTTGAAACAAAAGTTCGATATTTTATCTACGTAAGTTGCGCAGTTTGAACGAAAATGTTCTTTAGACACAAATTGGCGAATTTAATTATTTCACACCATAGCAATTAAATCGCGGTTAGTGAACTTATGAGAGAATTGGAAAACTGTATCAGTAGTGACAGAAAGAGAGGGAAGAGAAAATTTATTCTAATGTGGTATTCAGCACTGCAATGAGATTTTACGAGTTGTATCCATGGTAAAAAGTGATCATGATTGCATATTAGGTCGCACAAATTACACAGCAGAAACACTTTTATCTATATGATAATGATCGCATTGAACATAATATTTTTATTATTGCCGCGTCGCTTTTTCTCGCTGTGACGTAATAACAAGGGCGTGGAGTAACATTTTCAACTAATTAAGAATGGATAGGAAAATGTGAACACGAATAAAAAGCTGAAATGATAATTACGTGGCTTTTGCATCAGCTGTACAACATTTGCAATTTTCGCATACTGGAAATGGAAAGCTTGAGTTCCGAGAAGCATTTTTAAATCTCTGGCGTGTATGTTGAATATTTAATTTCTTTGATAGTACGTTTTATCCTTTAATTTACTGAAGTGAGTTGGTTGCGATTAATATTGTTTTTATATTTAATTACTTGCCAATTAAATATTTCGTTTAATATAGTACGTGGAAATAAACTATAATGAAAAAATTTGTTTTTAAATTTTAAAGAATTAAACCTTTGATGCATCCGGTGTGTAACGACACTAGCACCTCTGTGATGACACTGTAGTAAAACGGGGACAATCGGCGAGCAATTTAAAATGTGTGAAAGTACCTAAAAATGCAAATGCTTACCTTTTCAAAGACTGTGTTGTAAGTCATACGTTGTAGCCTGTAAATAAAATTGGATTCACATATTACAAATTTTCTTAAATGCGATGAACTCTTATACATTTTACGAGAATAAATATCTAAAAGTTTCTAAGTTAACCAAAAATATAGCTTGGTAAAAAATGGAGGTATGCAATGACTTTATTAGAGTAAAAATGCCTAAACTATGTATCACTCTTTTAAGAACTAGTGTTGCCCGGTTGAGAGTTTTGGGTGATGCATCGGGATGACCTGAGTTCCACCCCAATCGCTTTAAATGAAATTTTGGAGGAAAAAAAGGCACCTGGCACCTAATGCTTTATTGCAACTCTTATATATATATATATAATAATAAAATAATTATATATATATATAATAAAATAATTATATATATAATAAAATAAAAATAAAGTAACACTATTAAAATGTAACAAATTAACAGTAATTATTATAGTAAAAAAGGATAAAACACTAAGAAAAAGTCACACTTGAGATCCCTTAAGAAAAAGTCACATTTGAGATCCCTATATTTCGGACTCGTGGAGTCCTTCTATGGCAAGAAGATAAGTGACGGTGATAAAAGTAAATATTGAGTATCGAAAGTAACGTTATGCATGGAAACAGATGAAACTAGAAATGAGAGTGTGGAGGAAAAATTGTGTCTTTTATCCTTTTCTACTGTTATTATTACTGTTAATTTGTTACATTGTTAATAGTGTTACTTTATTTTTATTTTATATTATATATAATATAAAAGAAAAATAAAAAAGTAATATATATAATATAAAATGAAAATAAAGTAACACTATTAACAATGTAACAAATTAACAATAATTATAATAGTAGTAAAGGATAACACACTAAGAAAAAAACACTAAGAAAAAGTCACACTTGAGATCGCCATATTTCGGACTCGTGGAGTCCTTCTATGGCAAGAAGACCATATATATATATATGGTGATATATATATATATATATATATATATATATATATATATATATCACCATCTCCATCATTTAGGAAATTTCGGTGCGTTTTATGACCCGACTGTGCAAGTTAACACAGTAGACATCAAAATATGTTTAGTTTATTAGTTCTCTTGCGCCGAAAATAAAATAAGAAACCATATATGCACAAACACACCGAACACGTAGGGGGATGCATTACATCATTTCCAATAGAATATGAAGTTTATAAGTTTAAGTTAAAATTTTATATTCAAAGTAACATTTCAATATTTCAAGTTAAAGAAAGTTAAAAAGAGGCACTTTAATGAAAATTTTTGAAGATGTTATATGGAGGTTCTAAAATTTCAAGCCTCAAATCTGATATGTATTTTTTTCTAAAATAATATAAATTTAAATATTATAATTAAATAGGTATGTTTATTAATGGATTGTTTATTAATTATATTTACTATCTTGTAATTGCAAATGACAAGCATAAGGAAATATGAATACCCAATAGAGATTAATGAAAGAAAAATGATTCTTTAAGTTCAAAAATTCTCAGCATTGCATTCAACTTGAAATTGTATAGAATATATTTTTAGTATTTACAACTTTGCTTAGTTGCATATTATGTAAGTATTTTTAATGGAATTAAATGCATGTACATATCGTAGCTTACACGAGAAAAAGATGAATATTCATAAGAAACACCCACCCTCAAAAGAAATATAATCTTCTAAATGAAGAAAATTCCTCATTCATTTAATACTCTGTTATTAATAACCAGATTAATTGATTGTTACCTAGTTTTGCGCGCACACCTTTTAGCCTTTTCCATTATTCCCATAAAGCTGATATACCCGGTGTATCGGCCGCCCCTATTTTATCGTATCTATGCAACTCATGGGCTATCGTCTTGCTGGAAAACATCACCCCTTTGTTAAACGAAAATTTATTTTGTATCTCTGTTTTCTAAACCATTTAATTATTTTTATGCCTGCCTATCTAGTATCAATGATGAAAAGTTGCGGGAGTGCTAAGAAGCTGCCAAAAGCATAAAAGGGTTAGTTTTTCGTTGACATGAAAACAGCGAGATACGGAAATGTTTCGATAGACAAAGTTCGGAAAAGACCTGTGGTTGAGTGCTCTATCCGTCGAGTTGTCACGAAATCACTCGCAGTTTCGCAGGGTCAAATTCTGTGCGGCATCTTCTCTTATTTTTATGCTTTGTTTTGTTTACTTATTCATTTTCGGTTTGTTTCTATTTTTGATGTTTCATTTGTCTGTATCATTAATTTTAGGTGTTTGTCTTTTGTTAACCGTAATTACTGTGATCAGCTAAATGTCCTTGGCTAGGGGTAAAGTATGGCAAAATAAATAGCAGTAAAAGCACTTAAATTAATGAAGCAAATGCTCGAAATGGCGCCCTCTTTGGTTAAAGCAGATTTGAGCACGCTGTTGCAGAGAAGTTCTTGTATGCTGTAAAATACCTGGTGTGACATACCTGCATGCTTCTCTAATCAGCAGCATAATTAGTTTTGGGTAATTCCATACAATGAGGAACCTGCGTGGTGGTGCTCCATCTTGCTGAAACTATATTCTCATCCGTTTCATCAGCGTCAGATCTTCTTGGAGAAAAATGAAGATATTGCTATCCCGTGAGGTTATCTTCGAAAAAATACAGTCCTCTTAGGTGATCATGTAAAACCCCACACCACACTTTGTCACTCCATTGCACTCTTTCACCAAGTGAGGGCTACTTACACTCCAGTAGTACATATTATGTCGATTCAAATTTCCATTGTTGTGGAACGTGGCTCGTCATTAAAAAGTACATCCTTAAGAATCCGGCATCAGTTTCTAGCTGTTGCAATAACCATTGTGAAAATACCACTCGCGCTTGGTAATCACGTTCGAAAAGAACTTCGTGTAGCTGTAGACGATAGAGATGAAATTTATTGCGGTGCAACATTCTCAAAACTGAGGCCTGGCTAATGTTCATATCCTGTGCTATGGCCCTAGAGCTAGTATGCGGGTTGTTTACAATTGCATTTCGCATCTTTTCTTCATAATTCATAAAAATCACTGGAGCATCACAAGCAGGAGGTGATCCTTTGACTGACTCTGTTTCAACTCTTCGAAACATATCTGTAGTTGGTGTTCTTCCTGGAGATCGTTCCTCGCACAAACTTCTTACTTTCACTGCGTTACATCTTGCTTCACTATAGAACAACAGCATGTCAACACATTCGTCGTATGAATACATTGCTGTGTATACCTGAGTAACACAGAGGCTCATAGAAAGATTAGAAGTATCTACTACAAAGCACACGGAAGGTTGATTCACGTCAGATTTCGGAGCAGCTACCGGGACACTTCGCATTTTGAAGGATTTACAACAAGGTTGGCAGGCTGAAGTTTAATATCGACATTAAAAACGTACCTGCAGACCATGAATTTGTTACCGTGTTCATTATATATGTGTCAGCAATAGGCATGAAGGATTTTATATGTTTAATTTATTAATAATGTGTATTTAATATTTTTTTTGGTAATACTACATTATTGGTTGAAAAAAGGAAAAAATGGTAGAAAAAATCCACCTACCACGGAAGATTCGAAACCGAATTCTCAAGAGACAGCATTGAAAGAAACGTAACAATGTCGCACGTTCACTCAAAGCTTGGAAACATATGAAACACCTATTCTAGTTGAGTAGTGCGGAAACTGTGTTCTCGCCTCGGAGCTTTACTCGGATATTTTACTTTTACTGTTGTTTTAAGCTGGTTTGGGAATTTTAACATCAATATTAACTTGGCGCCTTCCATACAAAAATTTGTATGCCATAAATTATGCCGGAGTTGAATTATTAACTTATTTAACATTTGTGTGACTGTACAATATCCATTATGTAGGCGTGTATTAAATTGGTTGTAGCCTACACTTTGTACTCTGCATAATTCCGCCATTTTTTTTAAATAATTTTCATATTTGATGCATATGATAGGTGGTTCTTTCATGGGAGTTCCAATGGAGTAAGTAAGAATGTATACAGTAGAATTAAAGCTATTAAAATCTATAGAATCCGGTGGAGTTCTCAGTTTGAGAGTGCGGTGTTTTTGGAATGGGTTTATGCAGCAAGTGCTATCTGTCCCTTAAGTCACTTATTCACCGAGCTTTCTGTCTGCGTATATTGTGAGGTGTAGAGTCAACGGTGAAGATAGACTTAAGGGGCATCTGTCGAAAAAAAAGAGGAATGTGATTCACCTCTCTCTCTCTCTCTCTCTCTCTCTCTATATATATATATATATATGTGTGTGTGTGTGTGTGTGTGTGTGTCTGTGTTAAAATAAAGCATTTTGTGCGGAACAGTGAACATAGTAAAATAAAAAAAACATAGAGAAGCAGAAACTGGCAAAACTCTATTTCAATGTTTCATCAATTTATGCTTAACAATATCTCAACGTTTTATGAAGACTCTAGTTTTTTTATATGTATACAGAATGGAAGCAAACATAATGCATTAATTAACACAGGTTACTCTTGCGGTTCTCCACATAAAGTTGCCATAGAAGGCAACAAATGGGTCAGTTTTGCTTTACACTATTTTAAATTATTATATTGAGTATATTTAATAATTATGAACAATTTTTTTCTCATAGCTGGCTGGTATTTCAATAGAAAAGTTTTATGCTGTACTAAATTTAATTTAAAATGTTTGATTTAATACCACATTGATTACATAAACAAATTTTCATTGAAAATATGATATAAAATAGATCTTGTACCGTATTACTTATAAATTTCAGAAGTGACAATTTATATTTATCTTACTTTAAGCTATGAAAATCATAAACGATAATTTACAACAGAAATAGTAAGCATATCTAGGTATCATGGAAAAGAAGGAAAGATAAAATGAATAAATGAAAAGAAAAAGTTTAATTTTCTTAGATTATATTTTGTTTTGATCAATTGATTTTGGCTACAATGTAGTCAGTTTTCATTCTTATATTTTTGGAACTGGTGAGTGAATCTAACAAATGTGGTTTTTGAGCCACGAGATTTTTGTTTGTAGCTTTTTCACTTTAACTAATTTAATAGATTAATAGTTTTTAAAGGGAAACGCTCAATGTTATTAATAAATTGACTTGAAAGTATATATGTTGGTTCCCGTGTAGTCACAGCCTCCACAGACGTGTATCAAAAGTTTTAATTTATCTTCAGAGATTAGATTAGGGAAACACCAGGCGGTGAGGCAAGGACGTACATGTTTCCAAATATGACACATCGATAGCCGCGGAGTCGCTTCTGCAAGAATTTCAGGTTCTTCATAAGGGCCGTTTCCACATGAGAAGCTGGCAGAAGCCTTTACGAAGTGTAAAACACAATCACACCTCACCAGTCCACCTCTTCTTGGTACTTTAGATTGTAACAATGAATGAAAGAAAAGGAAATGAGGGAGTTCAATATACGTTTTGCCTAAGTGCCCAGGGGAAACCACGGAAAAACCGAAAGTCAGGATGACTGTTTCAAGGGATTTGAACCCGAGTCTTCTTGGATAGGTTACCGCCTTTAGACACTCCACTTAGTGCTCAATTTGGTGGAACTATACATCATAGAGAACAATATTCCTGATGTGCATCGCCAATGACAGTAATCCAGTCTCTCTTGTTAGTCAGAAAGTTTCGATATTTGCATTGCAGTAACACAATATTCGTGCAGCTTTTGGTATTGATATATTCTTGTGGAAGCCTCCATAAATAGACTTACATTTTGTTGTGCTCCTATCATAATTGATTTTGGCAATTCCGGACGTCTTTCTTGGTGGTTAGTACAAAACTTTTCCTTTTTCCATTTTCTTCAACAGGTATTGAATGCAGGATTTTACCGGTTGTTTTGGAAACCCAACTGCATAATGCACTATTTTTCGACACTGTTTTATCGAAGCAGTTTGCAATTAAAACGTGCTATTCCGCTGTATACAGTTCATATTACACGTACTGTATTGCATACCACAAATGTACGACTAACATTGACGATCTCTGGGGCAGTAAACATGCAATGGGTATTCACGAACCTCCGCAGCACATGGACTAGAGAGAAACGCCTCAACTCGTGCTGTCCCGTATTCATGCATCTCATACGCCGTGCCAAAGATCACTTTTTTTTTTGAGTAGTGTTTAACGCCCGTTTTCACTACTGAGGCACCACAGGCGGTGGACACTGATGATACATGAGATGAAATGATAAATTGGGAAAGGATATTTATTTTTTTTTTAAGGAAGGAAGCGTTCCAGGCCTAAGTTTAGGTACCTCCCCGGCATTTGCCAGTTATGAAGACTGAGGAAAACCTAGAAAAAACCCCAGTCAAGGAGGACGGTCCTGGCGGGATTCGAACCGCAGACCTCCCGCTCACGAGTCCGTGCCTTAACGACCTCGGCCACCCGTGGCGGTCCAAAGATCACTGAATTATGCCCGCATAGTTTAAAAGATATAAGTAAAAATTAGAGCCAGAGGGTGAATTAAACATCCGTCATTTTCTGTGCCCATTCTCATCTTTTAGCATATGTTTTGTGTACTGTATAACTCTTTGTACAATGAAAGAGTTATAAATAACTTGCAACCTCAATACAGGAGATAGGTGTTGAAAGGAAATGAGTAGCAATGAAAATATGTGTGTATATTGTACCTACATATAGTTTTGAAGGTGACTTACATATGTATCCCAAAGGAGTAACAATGCTAAATGGCCAGCTGTATTACTTTGCTACTCATGTATATTCACAGATAGAGAAGGTGCAGAGATACGATGGCATTTCCGAAATTGTCTTTGGTTATTACGCAACAGATTGTGGCAATTTGACAAGAACATTTACGTGTTTTGCTTGCAAACGCTTTGTTTCTCGTGCGTTTACAAATACATGATTTCTCCCAGGGCGTCCGTCTTTTATTTTCCCTCTCCCCCATACTGTGTATTGCAATTCCTTCTTTTCAAAATAAAACCTAGAGCTCTCCATTACATGTTCACCTCCTTTCAAGTGAGTAAAAACCATACCTTTATACGCAAGAGAAAATGAAAACGGAGGCATGGCTACGTTGAACCTCTCCCTCCCTAATCCTTGAAAATACTGTATGAAACAATGTCTCTTTGCTAAGGCTGCAGCAAAAAGGGTGTGAGACGCCCTTCCCTTTAAGTTCAAAGGATCTGCTACACAGCCAAGCTCGCGCCCCCAATGCTTTTAATCCTCGACCCCCCGCCCCCTCGCCGCCAACTTTCTCGCCCCAGTACGAAAACCGCACGCCTTTTCATGTTGTTCCTAAAGGGACAGAATTATCATCTCCTTCTCGAACTCTTGTACATATTAGACGACCCCGTGGAAAAACTTGCCTGGGTAGAAGTTAATAGTGCGTTAAGTCTCCCTAGCGACAACATTCTAGAAGATGGGAACTTATATACTGAAAACTCCAGCGCTATCAATCACCCTGCACCGTAACACAAACCTGCTGTTTCACGCCGGAAAGGGGTCGATGGAGTTTGTGCTGATCATTTCTTTCCCCTTTATTTGATTTTGTAATGATCTGTAGGCGGAAATTGATGCTAATTATCGTAGGTCGGCAGACGTCTCATAAAATACTTAAGAGTGACTATACAGAGTGACTCACTTAACGTTACCATCTCATGTATTGCTGGTGATGATCTGTTTTCTCAAAATGAAGACTCAAAAATTTAGCGCACAAGAAGTATATGCGAATTGTTATAAATAAGACTTGTTTTTAATAAGTAATGATGGTACTGCAATATTAAATTTCATACAATAAAATAATCATGACCTTTGCGGTATGTTTCTAGGGCACATAGTTATCATCAATGAAAACCCTTTAAGTGGGCTATTAACGCCTTGATGTTGCGCGAAAGATATGTAAGTTATAAGAGAATTGAAAATTAGGAATTGAAAAAAGTCATCTACTAGGAGGATAATTTGCATTTTGAGCGTATTTGCTCAACATTGAAAATATTTATTTAGATATTTATGACATTATAGAAGTGTTTAACACAAAGCACCTTCTTTAAAATGAAATAAAACATCCAGTCATTAAAAATCATTACCTTGTTCATATTTAAATGTTTATAGAAAAAGCTTCCAAGGATTGCTGTATATTATGTAGCATCTCAATGCAGGCACTACAATATGATGTTGCAGGTTTTGAGATGTACATTCTTTTCTTTTCCCATAGAAAAGTATTTAAGGTTGTCAAATTAGGGAATACAGGCCTGTTTCATAACGTTTTACAACTAATAACATTCTTGAAATCATTCATACTTTGTAATTTGTAAAATAGTTACGTTGCTTTCGTGATAAAACTTAATAATTATTAGTAAAATTTTAATAATATTAGTAAGTTTTACCTTTAAGGAGCCAAACTATTACAAAGGTCTCGCTACATCTGTTATTCAAAGCTATAAGAAAAGTTTGTGTGCATAACAACTAAGCACGATTTACAACCTACTTTTGATTCTTTCAATTGCAGAGAATTGCTCCTAAAAGACAAAACATTATATAAACATAGTGTAAACTTAGATTTTCAGCGTTCTATGAAAGGTTTAGAATGATTCCTAGCAAGACTGAAAGGATATTGAAGGATTTGAAATTCAACATCAAGAAATGAAGGGTTTCTTTCTTCCAGCATATTGCTTTCCATTCATTTAAAGTCACGATTTTTATTAACATTTTCGAAAACAAGGTCTTTATTTCAACTAGAACGCACAAAATTTGATTTTTGTAGTGTTTTCCCATTTTTTAAAATTGTTTATTTCAAACCGACAACAATTACGTCCACTGCTAACTATATTATGTTCATAATTGGATTGGGGTATATTTGGTAAAGGGGAGAGGACATTACACGAAACAGTTGGAAAATAGTTAACAGAAGTTTGCGAGATATAGATAGACAACATATTTTGTCTCAATGCGCAGAAAAAGTATCGCTTAACCTGCAGGCTCAAATACATCTGGTGTGAGGGAGGGGGGATTATTTAGATATATATGGCAGGGAAGAAAGAAGTAGTCTCGCATGGTTCAGATTAGGGGCTTGGAAAGGAAACAAAACAGTAAATGTTCTCGGGGAAAGAATTTGCCCATTGTGTGGAGAAAGCGATACCTGGAAGCATATTTTGGCAGAATGTAAGGAAACGGAGATTTTACGAAACGTGCATTTATTACCGCAATTTTTTAAAAGCTAATAGTATTTTAAACATTTGCTGGGGAGTGTTGGTGCATGCGAGATACACAATTTGGGAATATTTCTAGAAAAGACCCGACAAAGGAGGTTAATAGCCACTATGAAGAGGAAGGAGATGGAGATAGGGTGTGAGTAAATGGAAGGGGGGCTCAAGAATAAGGATTCCATTCATATTTATGTATTTGTATATAAAATTATTAAAAAAATACTTAAATAAATCGAAATATTTGTATATTTGTATGTATGCACGTAGATTTGTATGTATGTGTGGTATGGATGTATGTATATATGTATGAGTATGACCCTTTTGATTGCTATAAGAACGACATTAGCATGTACGGCCGTAAGGCTCATGCGACAGTTGTATTTGTTTGAGTGTATCCTAAAACGCACAATAAAACGTCCATTACTACTACTACTACTACTACTACTACTACTACTACTACTGCTACTACTACTACTACTACTACTAATACTACTACTACTACTACTACTAATACTACTGCTACTACTACTACTACTACTACTAATACTACTACTACTACTACTACTATACTACTACTACTACTACTACTACTACTACTACTACTACTACTACTATTACTACTACTACTACTACTACTACTATATTATGTCTTACAGCGTAAAATTCAGAAGACTCTGAATATAATATTAAGTGGCAATATCTGATACAAACTTGTAATTTGTAAACTTTTAGGATAAAAATTAATATTATTAGTAAAAAAGTTGAATTTTATGCAAAAGAAGCTATTAGTAACAGTAATTTGAAAGTTTGGTCTAATAACATTAGTAAACTTATGCAACATGGTGCTTTATAGCTACAGGTTCTCCGTACTCCATTTATCTTCAAACATGTGATCAAATATAAATGCTGTGGTGTGCTGAAGACTCATTTTATTGATATAAAATCTTTCTTCTGGTTTGGAAAGTATTGCTATCCACCATGGGCGAAGTTAATTTCCTATAATGTTTACGTACTTGTCAGAATGCATTGTTCAGAAGGGAGTCCTACGGGGTAACAATATCAAATAAATATCCAAAACTTTCAATTTGTAAGTGGAAACTTTAAATGAATCGGAAACTTTTAAGATTCTCATTTATAGCTTTCTTATACCCATTCCTTTTCACTTTGCGAAACTAGTAACCATTAGCAGCAATTATTTAGGAGATATTCCCAACAATAATTTTAAGTGACTCACTCTGTATAATGAAAGTATTATTTTAAATTTTTAATATTCAATTTCGACTGTCTTACGTCTTTGGGAATAGGTGTAAATTAACCTTGGTTCATTGTTGCCTAAAGTTGTCAAGTCTTTTTGTTTTCAGACGAATGGAATACTTGGAGAAATTTACAATCCAGGCAACTTGTTTCAGTTCTTAATCCACGGAAATCCGCTAGTTGGGAAGTAGTGATTTGCTTGAACCATAAAGTTATCTTTGTTTACTATACAGAAGAAGAAATGATAAAATCCCTTCTTTTGTCTAAATATTTTTGTGTATAACCAATAATTATTCTCATAATTAACGGCGAAAATTAAGGCATTTAGTGTTTTTAACAAAACCACTAGAATATTTTCATGTTTTAATGCATACATTTGAAAGATTAAAGTTGAGTTCATAATATTTCTAGAGATAGCTCCTGCATTGAATTTTAGTTAAGGACAACTTTAACCCAATTTGGCGTATGTCGGTTTACGTATCTAGTTGTTTCATTTAGCTCTCAACTACAATGTAAGCTGTGATTTACAATTTCCTTACTGCTCAGAATGATTAAAGCCTCACTTTAATTGTCGAACGGAGACTTTCACGACCGGTGTCAATTATGTGAACTGTCCAATGGGATACTTCTCCTTCATCTTCCGAGACGTTTCTCCGCGATTGCGGTAGACATGTTCAGTGATGTGGTCGCTGTAATCTTCTTGGATACTTGACAGTGACTTACTAACTCTTTTTAATGCTTGCGTACGAGCTTAATATATTTTTCTACCACGTACAGTCTTTCAGCAAACTAAAGAGAAACAATGCTAAACACGAAAAAATAACATCGATGGCACCTCTGCTATAAGGAATGTTTAAAACGTTGCAAAACTGTTTTTATGTTAATAGTTCATTCCAGCAAAAGATAATCACTGAGAAGTAGTAGGTTGGGCAACCAAATTACAAAGTAGATACAGCTACCAGCCACCAGTCTTATATATTCAGAAAGTTGAGGCCTTTTTTTCTGTCCTTAATTCATCGATGCTGACAGCTATTTAATTGAAATTGGGGATCTGAGTTAAACTGCAAGCACCATTATCAACGGGAATTTGAACCTAAAACAGCGTTCTGGCTGCATGAGGATAAGGCCTCAAACTAAACATCTGTTTAGATCCGCCTTTTTTGGAGGAAATGGAGAGTGAAACGGGAATTTCATTCCATCCCTTACAAAGACCTTCCTGTTAAATCAACTGATGCATTTTTATGCATTTGAGTTATTGAAAAGCGTCCTTGGAAGCAGAAGGTCGCGAAATGTGGACCGTCTGTGGAAAGTCTGCTAAAAGGAGTGGAATAAAATGACAGGGGAAACTGCAATACAGAGAAATATCTCGCGCTCGAAGCCACAACTAGGAAGTGGGATACAGTCGAAAATTGCCGTCGTACATTGCACTCAACAACTACAAAATCATCAATGTTATAAATAGCGTTATTTTTAGAATCATGTTTTAAGACTTTATTAAGCATATCCGCACTCAATTGACAAAAGTTTGAAACATTGTATTCGTTTGTTAAAAAACTATTTTTGCTTTATCCTATTTGTTTTATGGTATACTAATATAGTTACATTTCCTTGTATCGTTTTTTTTATTTGTTTATTTAAGGACGCTCTTTAACATCGCAGGTCATCAGCGTCCCATTCTATTTAGGGCGTTAAACGGCCGACAAATTTTGCTCAGAGGCCTCTTCTTTCAGGCTTGAGGTTCTTTTTCGTACCGTAAATGTACGACACGGGACCCATGGCTTTTTTTCCCTTCCGAAGGAAGCCATACTTAGGATTTTTACGCCCGAAAAAATCCATCGATTCTGGCCGGGTTCGAACCCGCGACCTAGGGTTTAGAAGGCAAGTATAGTTACCACTACACTACCAGGATCGACTCATTGTATCCTGTTAATGATATTATTCCCTCAATGAACAATGAACAATATTATGTTTAACATGTTGAAGACAGAAATGTGTATGAATTGTTGGTAAAGTCATGCTGTTAATTGTTTAAAAATTATTTAAAACATTCTTTTTAACTTAACTACTTATTATTTTAATTTCATTCTTTTTGTTATCTAAATATTTCAGATTTTCTTGTACAGTTGCTCAAAACCTGATCCCCTATGTTAAGTTACAATAAAATAATGAGTTGTGTACATAAGTTTAAACACTTTGAGACGTAATAAGCTTAAGTCGACGCAATAAAAATATTTTAGATAATTTACGTAGTAATTTATCAATATGCATTTTTCATGTTAAATGCAAGTGGAAATGCAAGCAATTTACCACATTTGATATTTGATATACCAATTATAAAAGTCACATTATTAATTTTATTGTTATTAGTAAACAAACCATTAATCGAACCAGGTTTTTTTAGTTTCAATATTTTGCAAATATTCTTCATAGACCCAAGATTGCGGGTTCAATCTCGGCCAGGGTCGATGGTTATTTGGGGCCTTAAATTCCTTTGAATGGTAGTAAAGCCTTGGGTCCATGATTTACGGCACAACAAAACTCAAGCCTGAAAGAAGTGGCTTCTGAGCACAATTTTTTCGGCTTTTTCACGCTCTCAATTGAATAGGGTGGTGATGACTTGAGATGTTAAAAAGAGACCATTAAATAAACCAAATAAACAACATTTTTACATAAATTTCACTGGCAACCCCTAATAATAAAGATAGTATCATCGGCATACATAATACAGTAACTTTTTTGATTGATTTATTTATGGACGCTCTTTAACATCTCAGGTCATCAGCGTCCCATTCAACTCAGGGCGTGAAACGGCCGACAAATTTTGCTCAGAGGCCTCTCTTTTAGGCTTCAGGTTCTTTTTCGTGCCGCAAATGTACGACACGGGACCCACGGCTTTACTTCCCTTCCGAAGGAAGCCATACTTAGGATTTTTACGCCCGGAAAAATCCATCGGTCCTGGATAATACAGTAAGCTTCATATGAAATGAAAACTAGTAAATCATTGATACCAGAAAAAAAAATAGGAACCTAACACTTATCTTTGAGTAATACCTGATGTAATTTTTATAAAATCAGAATATACTCTCATAAAAAGTACACTTATTACGGTTTGAAAGTTAATAATTCAATAGATCGTTTACCTCGCCACCCACTCCATGGTTTTGTAGCTTGCTAATTACAATTTTATGACTGATACAGTCAAAAACCTTTGACAAGTCAATCACGTTTATTGCAATATTACTTTTGTTTTCAATAACATCAATAATAAAAGAATATGCATACATGCTCAAATGTGTCTATAGTTGATTTTAGGCATAAAAACATATAGATATTACATTATAATGGAGACTTATAAAATAATCAAACACTTACTTTTCGTGGAAATGTTCAACTATTTAGGTATAGTAAGAACCAATTATACAGGAGATAGTCTGAAATTACATATCTATTACTTGTTTTAAATACTGGTATTATCTTAGCAAATTTTAATTTTTGAGAGAAAATTCATTTTGAGAACGTTTTGTTAATTATATCTGTCAGCAATAAAGCAATAACATCACATATATTTTAACTATTCTTAGAAGTAGAATTATTTAACTGCATTAGTTTCAACGGCTCCATAGGAGTAATATGTACATAATTTTCTCATTTACTTTTCATCAATCGAGAGTTTATGATTTTTTGAAAGTTTTTTTTTCAGGTTTATTAAAATATTCAATTAATTCCTCAGTTGTAATTGAATTACTTTCTTCATTTTTATTACCTTCTAACAGCTAATTTTTTACAATAGACCATTCTGTTTAACCTTTATCTTATGCGTATAATAATAATAATAATAATAATAATAATAATAATAATAATAATAATAATAATAACCATCGTTGTTGAAACTAATTTACCCTATATTCAACACTGATTTTCGAAACAAATTAAGACTACTTATACAAATAAAATTTTTGAATAATCTGTAGCATATTCTTGAATATAATATTAATTATACTTTTATTATTATTATTATTATTATTATTATTATTATTATTATTATTATTATTATTTGCGCAAATATCAGTCTATAGCATTTTTCTTTAATATTTTGGTAGCATTAGTATTCGTCTAAAATAAAATGTAATATAAAAGGGGACGTAATAATCAAGCTACTATTACATATTTAAACTAAATGCACCAATAAATTAATTGTAAACTTTCAATTTGCAATTACTTCTTAATGAAACTTTTAGTAAAGCTGTTTCGCTTGCGGTGTTAAGAATCCAAAGCCATCACACTACAGCATGTGAATGAAAACGATCTTGAAAAGCAATTAAAAAACTATGTTTACTTACCCTAAAGTATGTGAAAAAATATATGAAAATGGTCAAATTTCAAGACAAGCAAGAAAAAACTACTGTATATTAAGCGTTTAATCGGATAGGATACGCTATGCTTTTTATTTTATATTTGCTAAACATTTCGCTGACATAATGATAAAACCTTTTCTCAATACGACATGAAACATAAACATAAACTTTATGTTTTAATTGGTACTGTTTTTTTTTAATATAATGCCAGAATGAAACAGAATTGAATGCGTATTTTAAATCGTATATAGCGCAGGCATTAAACTTGTAAGATAAATGCTTTACATAACTGAATTATTGCATTTTAACAGGATTTTATTAAAGTGTTAAGTGGTAAGTTGGTCCCTTAAATGAGCTGATTGCTGATTGGAGTAATTGTATAATTTTTTGACAAATTGTGGCATCAAATTTAATTTTATTAATTTATTTTTAATTCAGAGTGCTGCTGTACTTCTAAATGAATTCAGAAAAAAAAATCTGTCTAATTTCAGACGAAGCTCTTTCGTTTCTTTCACTGGTAACATTATATAAATGTAGAAATCAAATAAGCAAAAAAATCCTTCCATTACGCAATTAGCAACTTTCGGTTTTTAAGTCATTATAACTCTTGGCGATTTACTTTAATGTTTTAAGGATATTTGCATTCACTACGAATCTGTTTTGTTCAGAATATGAATATAATTAACTTTCCTAATCTTTTTGTGTAAATCCAAAATGACTGGTGTTTCGGGAAGCTTAGGTAATATATATATTTAGTAATTTTAGAAACAGTTGCTTATTTTGAAGATAATAAAAACATTCCAGAACACAGCTCAATTTTTAGATATTTCCAAATCATTGAAAAACTTGATTAGGAGTGCCGTACTCGTCTCCTTGAGGAGTCAGAGCTGCAAGACAGGAAGTAAAATAATAAAGAAAATTTAATCAGAATTTTATTACCCCAAAGGGCAAGGATACTAGCACAGATGCGAGTAGATAAATTCCTTTATTGATAAAACTGTTATTCAACTTTTGGGGTTTAAATACTGCTGTGTTTGCATTAGTTGTTAATGCTTATTTATTTTCGTTTTACCTGCATTAAACGTATTGCACATCTTTTGGTTGCTAGGAAGTTGCATTCAGTTCACTTTCCGTCAGTCAGTTAGATGACATTAGCGTGTTTGTCTTCCTGTACTCGCCTATTATTTTATTTTAATTGTTCTTTCAACTTTGAGTCATTTTTGGGAAAGAACCCAACCAATATTTATCCTTACGATAGACCATTATATGTATATATATATCAGGTGAATCATCTGCCTCTATTTTTTCGTATCTATGCAACCCGAGGATTAGTCTTGCTTGAAAATATCGCCCCTTTAGTCAATCAACAATTTATTTTGTAACTCTGTTTTTCCATTCCATATAATCGTTCTTATGCCTAATCTAGTATCAACAATGAAAAAATGCGCGGATGCTAAGAAGCTGCAAAAATTTTAAAAGTGTTAGTTTTTCGTTGACTTGAAAACAGCGTGATATGGACATGTTTCGTTATAGAAAGGTTCACAAAGGCTTCCTGCTATTGAGTGGTCTAGTCGTTGAGCTATCTTTAAATCGCTGGTAGTTTCTTAGACTCGAACGGTATACACCTTTCTTTTTTTAAGTTTTCTTTCTTCTGTTTGTTTCTTTTTTCTTTTTGGTTTATTTATCTATATCACTAGTTTAGGTGTTTGTCTTTTGTAAATCGTAATTAATTACTGTGATCAGCTATATGACTTTGGTGCTAGTGGTAAATGATGGAAAAACAAATTTTTTAAAAAGTACTTAATAATTCTGCAAAAGCTCAAAATGCCGCCCTCTTTGGTTATTGCGAATTGGAGCACACTGTTCTTGTATGTTGCAACATGTCTGATGTGACATGCCTGCCTGATTGATTTGACTTCCCTAGTTCTGCAAAAACCCTTTCCTTTAAATAGCCTCACAGGAAGAAATCCAGTGGAGTGAGATCAGGAGACCTAGCCGGCCAAGCGACTGGTCCTCCTCGCACAATCCATTTTTCCTGATATACTCTGTGTAATAATTCCGTACGATTAGCACGTGAGGTGGCTCTCCATCTTGCTGCAGCCACATTCTCACCCGCTTCATCAGCAGCGCATTTTCTAATAAGAGTGACAGGTCTACTTGGATTAACTAAAGATATCATGTTCCCGTGAGGTTGCCTTCGAAGAAATAGGGACCTATTAGCTGATCTTCTAGAATCCCACACTCCATTGCACTCTTTCATTCAGTAATTATACTGCAGTAGTGCATCTTTTATCAATTAACATTTTCGTTGTTGGGGAACATGGCTTCGTCACTAAAGAGCACATTGCTTAAGAATCTGCATCAGTTTGTACCTGTTGCAATAACCATTGCGAAAATGCCACTCGAATTTGGTAGTCACGTTCGTAGAGAGCCTGATATAATTGAAAATGGTAGGGATGAAATTTATTGCGGTGCAATATTCTCAAAACTGATGGCTGGGTAATGTTCGTATCTTGTGCTATGGTCCTAGAACGTATGCGAGCTGTTTACAATTGCATTTCTCATCTTTTCTTCATAATTTATAGAAGTCACTGGAGCATCACAAGCAGGAGGTGATATTTTAACTGCATCTGTTTCACGGAGGGGTCTTTCAACTCTTCGAAACATATCTGTAGTTGGTGTTCTTCCTGGAGATGTTCCTCACACAAGCTTCTCACTTTAGCTGCTTCATCATAGAACAACAGCATGTCAACATATTCGTTTCATTAAATTGCTGTGTATATCTGAGTGACAACCGAGACGCGTAGAAAGATTAGAAGTGCCTACAACAAAGCACACGGAAGGTTGATTCACGTCAGATTTCGGCGCAGCTACCTGGACACTTCGCCTGAAGGATTTACATCAAGATTTATAGGCTGAAGTTTAATATCGACATTAAAAACGTACCTGCGGACTATGAATTTGTTACCGTGTTCATTATATATGTACTAGCAAATGACTTGAAACATTTTAATTCGTTTCATGTTACTTATTAATAATGTTTACAAATAATTTTTGTTTCGTAATAATACATTACTGGTCTAAAAATATTAAAAAGGGGTAAAAAAGTCATCCTGCTTTAAGCGATTCACACTCGAATTCTTAGAACATAGCATTGAAAGAAACGTAACAATGTCGCACGTTCCCTCAAAGCTTGGAAACATATGAAACACCTATTCTAGTTGAGGAGTGCGGAAACTGTGTTCTCGCCTCGGGGCTTTACTCGGATATTTTACCTTTACTGTTGTTTTAAGCTGGTTTTGGAATTTTAACATCAATGTTAACTTGCCGCAAACTATTACGCCTTCCATACAAAAATTTATATACCGTAAATTATACAGGAGTTGAATTATTAACTTATTTAACATTTATGTGACTGTACAATATCCATTATGTAGGCGTGTATTAAATTGATTGTAGCCTACACTTTCTGCTTTGCATAGATCCGCCATTTTCTTTTAAATAATTTTGATATTTGATGCATATGATAGGTGGTTCTTTCATGGGAGTTCCAATGGAGTAAGTAAGAATGTATACAGTGGAATAAAAGCTTACAAACTCTATAGAAACCGGTGGAGTTCTCAGTTTGAGAGTGCGGTGTTTTTGGAACGGATTTATGCAGCGAGTACTTTCTGTCCCTTAAGTCACTTATTCACCGAGTTTTCTGTCTGCGTATATTGTGAGGTGTGAACAGTGAAGATAGACTTAAGGGGCATTTGTCATTTAGCGTGTTGCACAGGTTCGAAAAATAGGTACAGGTGATTCACATTGAAATTCACAAATTAAATGTACTGCAATGGGTACTCAGGTACTCAGGTACTCAGAATGGCACCATCTTATGGTAATATTTTTATTGCTCGCTTAGAGGATTTTTTTAAGTCAGAACTGCTGGTACCGTTATTATGGCTGACATTATTCATATATTCGTGCCTTAGACTCATGGCTCAGAATCTCTCGAGCAGTTCCTTATTTTTCATAACTTCAAATTTTCAGTTAAGTTCACTCCTTTTGTTTCTCCCAATGCTGCCACGTTCCTAGATATTGACATTTATTTGTACAATGGCTCGTTTTTCGTACGTCCGTCCACATTAAGCCAAGTAATTTACAATAGTATCTTCATTCAAACTCTTATCCTTTTTCTCTTTCAATCCGTGGTAATCGCCCTTGTAACAGCTTTTCGACTCTTGACACGTATATTAAGAACCTAGCTTAAAAGTTCCAAGACCAAAAATATTCTTCTTCTCTTTTAGAATTCTGTATCATTCCACAAAACATTCCCATGCAAACCTTAAACTTCTAATAAGAACTTCATTAAGCTTTTTACTACTTTCGTGCCTGGAATTGACAACATCAGACCTATTTTGAAAGAATGTCACGATACTTTATTAAAGAATTCATCTTTAAGTGATTTTTCTAAATTTGTACCCCACCTTAATTTTAGAACACGGGGTAGCCTTAAAAGTATATTTCACCGCATCCTATCTCCTTCCAGTTTACCTTGTCCAGTAGCAGGCTCATATCCTTACGAACGTTTTAAATGTAAAACCTGTGCGCTTATTATTTCATATAATTAATTTCGCAGCCCTAAATTGTCTAAAGAATTTAACGTTTCTTCATTTGCTACCTGTTCTTCCAAGAACGTCATATACCAGTATATGTTAGCTTGTAAGCTGTGTAAAGCATTTTATATTGGTTTAACTTCTACTGTTTTGTTCCGTATGAATCATAAACGTTCTGTGAAAAAAGGCTCCTTTGCCGATTGTCCGACGTGCTCTGTCTCATTGTAAGGGTTTGGATGATGTATTTAATTTAACGCTTATTGATGCGTTACCTATTCATAGCTCTGAAAGTTTACTCAGAGATAGAGAGGTGGCAGCTATATTTTTGTATAAAGCACGTGTACCACCGGGTTTAAATCTTACTTATTAATATGCTTTTATATTCTCTCTCTCTCTCTCCCTCTCTCTCTCTCTCTCAAACACACACACACACACTCTTGTTTGTTTGATCTGTTTCCATGCATTACATTACCTTCGATATTCAATATTTATTTTTACCACCTTCACTTGTCTTCTTGCCTTAGAAGAACTCCAGAATTTTGCAATATAGTGAAAGGTAATCTGTGTCTATCTTAGAGGTTTATCCTTTTTCTGATTATTTAGTTGTAGTTATTTTAGTTACATTGTTCTTAGAGTTATTTTATTTTCCATTTATATTATATATAAATAAAATGAATCTGAGGTCTTCCAAACACTTAATATCGGGAATACTATCCCTAAGGAGAAAGTTTAGTATTACTTAAATATTTGTGTTCGGTTGTTACAGTTTTATTCATAGGAACGCATGGTTTGTTAGAACTCATATTTGGTTTAAGTCTACATTGATACACTTGCAGATATGTATGGTTCCCTGAAATGTATACTTTAGTATGACTTTGAAAAAGTCTCCAAATTCTCATGTACTCCGTCACAGTACTGAAAACGCATTTTTACTCCAGTTATTGATTTTTCTTTTTATTTCTATAATATATTTTTAAAATTTAACGTTTCATTGTGTAAACTGGTTCTGTATGCCCCTCAGAAGTATCAGGCATATGTCTTTATTTTTATATGATAAATATATATATATAATTAGCTAGAAGTAATCCAGAACCAAAAATGAATATTTTACTACCTTCGCTAATTCTTACGGCAATAAAAGCAGTAAACATTGCTATTATTAATGACTTAAATGGTAAATTGAATGATATTTTCAAGTATATACTTGTTTAAAGTCCACGTTGTAACCATAAACAGCATAGTAGTAATGGACTTTTTATTGTTCCAGTTTATATATGATATATTCAAGTAAGTACAAATGTCGCACGGGCCTTACGGCCGTACATGCTAATATCGTCCTTTTAACAATCAAAATAGCCATACACACAAACACACACACACACACACACATATATATATATATATATATACTATTCACGGAATAATAAAAACTACTTAAAAGCATAAAATTCATAAGAAAACACTCAGAAAGCAATATAAAAAGTTCACACTAAAACCGTAAAACTGAACACTAAAACCACATAATATTTCGAGCTTGGCTCTTGGTCACGTGCTGAGAATGAGTTCGTTCTCATAATGTAGATATATATATATATATATATATATATATATATATATATATATATATTACACACCTTCCTACATGCATACATACAAATATACAAACACATCGATATACTTACATCACACGTTTTCTATTAGTAATTTTATATACATATACATTAACATGAATAAAACCCTTACTGCTGAGTCCCCCTTCCATTTACCCCACACCTCTCCAACTCCCCCCTTTTTTCTCTAGACAGTAACCTCCTTTGTAGGGTCTTCGCTAGAAATATTCCCAAATTGAGTACCTCGCATGCACCAGCACTGTTCAACTTCTATTGGAATTAAAAAATTGTGGTAAATGCTCCCTTCTTAAAATCTCGGTTTCCTGCATTTTGCCAAAATATGCCTCCAGGTATCACATAACTAAGGTAGACAACATAATTATAATATCCCAAAATCAAGAAAATATCCAAATATCTTAATATGTACTGTTTGAATGCAACAAGTAGCGAGCAGAATGATTCAGGTGGTAACGCAATCGGGAGGTCTCGGGTTCAGTTGCTTTGGGAACGCCCATTATGACCTTGCGTTTATTCGTGGTTTCCCCAAGTCACTTACATGAATGCTGGGATGATATTTATCTCTACGAAAATCCCGCTCTCCAATTTCCTCTCATTTGATTCATTCTATTACAGTTGGAAGTGCCAGGCCAAGTGGGCTTGTACGGTGTGGCGGTGGCTTGCGCTTTATAAAGATTTGTGCCCTGCGTTCGTAGTGGTAGCGGTCTTTCTACAGGGCTTGAACTCCTTGGAGGGGGAGCTCTGCAGGTTTTGATTAGGTTTATCTACGGACGTTCTTAACATCTCAGTTCACCAGTGTCCCATTCAATTCAAGACGTGAAACAACTGACAAATTTTGTTCATAGGCCTCTTCTTTTAGACTTGAGGTTTTTTTCGTGCCGTAAATGTACGACACGGGACTCACACATTTACTTCCCTTCCCATGCTTAGAATTTTTACGCCCGAAAAAATTCATCGATCCTGGCCGGGACTGAACCCACGATCTTGGGTTTAGTAGCTCCGCCGATACCGGGGTGTTCTAGCTGGAAACATTGTTAGAGACCCGTGTATGTCGTGCCTCAACGCTCCTGAATCCTAGCCGCTAGGTGTCGCCCTCACCTCACATCTTCCTCCCGGAGGTGCCTCTACTAAGGGCGTACGCAAAAACGGTCAGCTCTTGAGTACGGCTCAAGTACCGAAAAGTTCTGCTCTGCCCCTACCAATGGAATCCAGTGCAACAATATACTAAAATTTAAATGCCGCACATAAAAATGTATTACTTTTTCTAAAAACAGTAATGTAGTTTGCAAATGGAATTCACAACTATATTAAAAATATGTATTAATTTTCATGTGAAGAAATCTACATATAATGAAATTACAGAAAAATTTCAAGAAGTAAGTTCTATGTTAATAAATGCCCCCTTTAGTTATATATGTAAGGAATCATTCAAACCCTATGTTTTCCCAGGAAGACTTGAATTGTCAACTGTTACACATTCATTTTTAAAAAGGGGATAAACGCTTATTAAATGTAGAAACCTGCATCTCTGCAACTAGAATTTTAGCTCTTTGAAAGAGTTATGTAAAATAAATGCAGTGCCTATCTTGAAATATATAACATGCTTCTGAAAAAATCAAATGTTCTTTAGAAATTCACGAGATTGGATATGTCTGCACTGAAAATACGTTAATTGTGAATATTGGAATACTTTTTAATATTTAATTAAAGTTTTTTAATGCGGCAATCATAAGTTTCATTAATCAAAAATAAATTAAAAGAATTTCATCTGAAATAAATCGTACTCAAGTGAAAAAAACTGTTAAAACAGGCATTTAAAACATTCAAATGAAAAGTAATACATCATAGAGTAGTGCATTATTTTCTAGATATTATTGTCGCGAGGGAAACATAAAGTAATAAGAATAATGTTTTATTCTCAGATCAGAATAAACAATTTTGAAACATGAGTACTGTAATATTATGAAGTAAATTTTATTCTCACCAACATAAATTACCTCGTTAGCTTGTTATCAATAAGGTGTTAGTTAAAACTACATAAAATATTTTATGCTTTTCTTTTGTAATAATTATGTTTTGCATAAATCGGTTCTCAGAAATTATCTGTGAAGTAAAATTAACATTTTTCAACGTAAAAATTTTAATTGCCCTTGTAATTTGAGACTTTTAATTGCTTGTAAAGTACGTAAATTATTATTGCTTTTTAATAATAATAACAATAATAATAATAATAATAATAATAACTTACTAATACTTAATTAAATTGGTCATGTTGTAGCTGTATCAATTTATAGAATGCTAAGTACAGTAAAATATAATAAATTAATTAATTTGTACCTCCTTAGATAAATGCAATTAATACATGAGCAATTTTTTAGGATATATTTTTTCTGTATATGAAATGATTTTATTGTATATGATATCTTCATTAACATTACAGGGCATACATTGTTTCTGAAACTTAGCGTATTTGGCATTTTATATTCTGATAAACAGTATTAAGAAAGAGGAAATTACAAGGGAAAATCTTTCACGCTTTGCAAATTGAGTGGACATTACACTTTTGAAAATAGTAATGTAATACTCGTATATTTTGATTAATAATAGTTTTATTTAATAATTAAGTAAATATATTAATATCAATATGTTTAGAACACGTATAAGTTAGGCGTTTGGTTGGATAATTTCTGGAACAAATGTTACTTCTTTTATTGCATATAGTTTTTAATAAAAGGGGCTACCAGCTATATCCGATGGGTGGTTAAATTTGTTTAACTTTTTCTTTATTATTTTATTTTGTTAGTGTATTAGACAAGATAAATTAAATTAATTAAACGTTTTTAAATTATAAGTGCAAGCTATTTCAACGTGACCAGGGTGTTATTAGTTTTAGATAATTAATGTGTGATGAAAATCAACAAATGACAACCCAAGCGCTGTCTGATATTGAAAATTCTGTCCAAAATTTCAATGAGACAGTCACATCAGTATTAAAATAATCATAAAATGGCATGGATTTAGAAGGAATTATTATTGTGCAAGCATGTCCTAAGAGCTATTCTGTAGTTTTAAAAAATATTTTAACTTTAATCGTAATATTTAAGCATTAACTTTTTTTTATCTGTGTCACTCTATCGTACATGTTACTAAATCAATGTATTTAAAATTGTCAACATATCATATTAAAAAAAACGAGGCTATTGAGCAAGAATTATGATTACATGTAGTAATTTATGATTTAGGTGTGCATTATTTTGTACAGTGTTTTCACACAAAACAGACTTTAATTTTTAAACAACATATCTTTGTCTATTCATATATACGCTGTAACTCTACTGTACTGTAACTCAGTATAAAGTGCAATTATTTATATGTCGATTTAATGCTTCAGTAGGTGCACTACCAGAAATTTGTCATAGTTTTATGGACACCCTGTGCATAAACCTTGTAAAGCTTAGAATCCTTAACGATACATATTACCCGAATGGAATCTTAACCGATATTCAAACTGCTTTGCATCGCGAAGGAAGCTTTACAAATACATAAAGAAACTCGTGCAAATGTGATGAAAGGAATTGCAATCTCTCGATTCTGAGACACATTTACTTACCCCTGAGCCAGAGGAGGATCAGCGGCGATGTCGTGCGGCATATGGAAGAAAGATGCTATATGTTTTAAAAGAGATGAAACTCACACCTCATTTAACATATCCGAAGCTCTGCATGATCGCTTTCTTCAGCAAAAGTGTGACGATAAGAAAGTCACTTGACGGTAATGAACCTTTTAAAAGGTGAAAAATTGCGCGCAGTTTAGCTGCAGGATCCAAGAGATGGCTTTGTGGCCCCCTACCCCTAAGCAGGAGGGGGTAATATACCGAGATCGGTCCTCAATTCCTCTTTGACGTATGAACCTCCCGCCCCAGTCTGGAAGTGACTACCGAGAGAAAGGGTATCGTACGTCACCGCGCGTTTCAAATCACCATTTTCAGATTAAAGACGAGTTAGGGACTCTGCAAGTGTTGATGAATCACCGCTTCTAGAAGCAAACTCACTCCACCTAAAATGACATTAAATTCCGAGAATTAAGTAAGACAGGAACACGAACCACGGGTCTTTGGCATATTTTCTTGCCAAAGCACTTTTCGTTGGATCCGTAAAGTTCTGTAATGAGAGAAAGTTGCGTCATTGTTTTATGACTGATCTGACAACAGTGGCCACCGGAATCAATTTGCATCTAAGTCAAAGCAAGATTCTGTTTTATAATGTTTAAATACTATTGTGCTGTGAACTGTTTAACTAGTCCAAACTCTGGTAATACCAGGATTACCTCAATAAACTTGCACTGCAAACACAATATACTACTTGGAAAGAAGAAGCAGACTTAAAAAGTAGAATAACGACCGGGATTCAACCCACGAGTCCTCAGCCTTCCGCGCTGACGCTCTAACCAACTCAGCAACCATGTCGTCCTCCAAGCCCGGAACCAGAGGCCTCTCTCACCTCCTGGGGATGTTTCTAAAGTTTTATTTCTTATGCTACGAGTCTTTTCGTTTAATCACCAACTAAGATATAAAGGACAATAGTTCTTTCACACTACCCGTGTAGTGAACAGTAGTTAGAAAGAAGGAATCACATTTGAAAAAAAAAAAAATTCACACTTCGTCTTCAGCCTTACGTGCTGACGCTCTAACCAACTGAGATACCGTGGTAAATCTCTCATAGTAGAGAAAACCTCAAGAAGGTCTCCAGGGTATATAGAATCAATTGAAGGAGGCTCATGATTTCGTGCTTGGAGGAAGACACGGCAGCTCAATTGGTTAGAGCATCAGCACGGAAATTTGAAGATCCATGGTTCGAATACCGAACCTGATGTTTTAGGTCTAATTCTTCCCTTCCAACTATTGTCCTACACAGGTCTAGTGTGAAAGAACTATTCCTATATACAATATACTACTGTTTGTTTCTCGATAGAGTAAACATTCATGCACATATTCCAGCGCCTCACAGGTGCAAGAGTGGTGAAGCACTGCATAATAGCGTTTTGCAACGAGTTAAATCTGTACTTTTTCATTATCAGACTTTCAACAATGACAATTGTCATCGGTGTAAGAGGTCCTCCGTTTGCCTCTATTTTATTTCTGAATCAGACGACGTCCAATTTGTTACACGGCAAGCAAAAGCATTTTCTACTTAAAACACCTTGACCATAAACAGTGTCTACTCACGACAGTACTCGCTCTGGTAAACCTCTTCTGTTTGCACATACCTGAACTTGGAAATAAGTTTTAATCACATCGTTCATCTTCTTTGCGTGCGAAATTGCAATCTGGTGGAGAAAGGCAGACAACGCCTATGTGACGCCTACTGCTCACTTCGTGCTATCGATGGACATTCGATTAACCGAGATAGAGTGCTTCATTCACATGCAGCGAGCTTCGTACTTTGAAAAGAATCGAAAGTGTGTCATAAGCTGATTGCTTCACTATCATTTTTCAGTCAAGGAAATAAGAAAAATGCTGAAGCATTGGGATTAATGAAATGAGCTCATTACTGCGTTGCTCAGTTAGCAGAAACATGTGTAAGATGCTTAAAAGAACTTATTGTGAGTTTTACGCTTTAGAAGGTATTTATATTTGTTATATAGATTGGATTGTTAGGAACGGAGGGCATATTTCGGTACTTCAGCCTTGCTGAACAACTGGCTACTTATGCCTGCGCCTCCAGTGGGGATACCTCCGGGAGGAAGGGATTTGGTGAGGGAAACACAGGGTGGCAGGAACTCGCAGACGATGAGACACGGACATAGACGAAACTCCTATAATTGTTTCTAGAATAACCAAACCGACGGTAGCAGAGCAAGGCCTTAAGGGTAATGACTTCCAGACTCTCAGGAGGGTCGCTTTTGGACTAGATGTTTGAACAAAATCATTTCCAAAGAGCAAGCCACCGTCAACCCGCACCAACCCCCCTTGGCTTGTCACCTTCGACCCTTAACAGAATCGACAGAGTAAAATTATATGAAATGGGGAGCTGAAAATTCGTGGAAATAGACACATCTTAGTACTCGTTTAAGCGACTAGGATAAATCACAAAAAAATCCAAGGTTAGGATGTCAAGATCCAAGGGATTTGAATCCGCGATCTTCCAAATACCAGTCCCAAGCGTTACCCCCTGAGCCACCCCGCTCGTACTTGTACTATGACTGGGAAGATAATTTATTAGTGGGTTTATCCAACTTTAATGACGCAAATATTTACTTTGCGATTGATGAATCTTATTACTCAGCAGTCGCGACAACTGGCTGGTGACTGGTGAGACTTTGCTTGCTAAGCACTTTGTGTATATGCCTCTGTCGGCCATGGGAGCAAAATTTGCGTTAGTGGGCGATGCTTGTATGGCTCACAAAGTTAATTATATTCCGCATGGTTTCATTTAGTTATATTTTAAAATGGAAGGTGTAATAAACATAAACTTCATTATACTCGCTTGCACATATTAAAATTACATAATGCCGAGTGTTTTAATATAACCTGTGATTTCAAATCATTCCCTCATATACTCATATAAATTAGTATATAATGGTATATATAGTACAGTATTTATACTAGTACATATTAGCATATTACTTATAGGGAATTTTAAAATATAACTAAATGAAACCATGTAGAATATATTTAATTTTGTGAGCTATACAAGCATCGCCCACTCACGTGACATTTGTTCCCCTGGCTGACAAAGGCATATTCACTAAGTGTTTAGCAAGCAAGGCCTCGCCAGTCACCAGCCAGTTGCCGCGACTGCTGTAGACCGCAAAGTGAATTTTTGCGTTATTAATGTCGGATATACCCACTGATAAATCATCTTCTCGGACATAGTACAAGTACGAGCGGGGTGGCTCAGGGGGTAACACTTGTGACTCGTATTTGGAAGATCGCAGATTGAAATCGCTTGGAGCTTGCCATTCTGATCTTGGAATTTTTAATATATTTGCTCTTGTTTTTATGTTTGATATGTCTAGCAATAAGTTCATTTGTACTTCAACACAATGTAAGCACCAGACTAAATTTTTTACTTTCACTTTGGTGTATAAGGCTATTTGTTGCTAAGTGTAAATGTTCCATTTTATTATTTAAATGAAAATAAAAAAAACATGGCGTACCTGCGGTTTAAAATAAATAAAAAAATATCATGTAAAATGTGTGGACAGTATACATTCAGAGATAAAATATTGACATATTATCCAACGAATAAAAAGATGCTAAGCATAAAGAAAATATTGCAGAATAAATTCAAATTAATTGAAAAATGTGGGTTTGTGAAGCAGAGACAAGGTGATGCATCTAAAGAGAACCTTAAGAAGATAATGCAAACACTTTACTTTACGGATATATCGTACGTTTAACTCAATATTTACTTTTTATTTAAAATTTGCCCCTATGGTTTGGCTTGTTAAGGGCTCGCTGTTGCTTTTCCCCTAGGGGAATATCAATGCTTTTATGCACTATATGTTGTCTTTTTTATCTCACGACATTCCGCTATTATGCCGGGGTAAGTGGCTATTGCTGATAGTGGAAACGCCATGTAAGCTTTCCTGAAGGTGGGAACAAACCCATAGTCAGTCGGATTTTTTTTTTTCGGGATGGCGAAGAGATATGAAAGCTCACTAAATCACTGTTAATTAAGTGCTCTGAGTTTGCCAAATAAAGATACTCAACATTACAGAGATTATTGATTTTATTTTACAACAAGTTCAAATTATAAATTTTGATAAAGGTATATTTTAAACTCATTATGAAATTCAAATTATAAAATGTAATAATTGCAGAAATGGATAAACGCCTGGATTTCATTCAAAGAGAACAATTTGACTCTCTTCTGCAGTACTGTGAATACTCAACAATAAATTGTTGTGATAGCAGGTCATTCAGTAAGATATATAAACATTATACGTTAAAAGAGCACGATGAAGTAGGAAAGGAAAATGAGATGTAATATAAACAGTATACAAAATCCGATAACAGATATAGAGATTCGACGAAAACAGAACAAAACCAGAGTAATCGAGAATATTTTGGAGAATAATGGATCACCAGCTTCTACCCTCAAATTCAAAGAAATGATTTACAATTTTGACGGCCTCCAAAGATAGCGAAGTTGACTGTAGCAACGAAACAGAGTCCATTACAATCGGCCAAAGCGCAAGGATAAGATATATGGAAAACTGGAAGATGAATGAGGTCACATTGGTAGAGTGAGCAAAATGACTTTCTGCAGACATTTTACCAATTATTTATTTTTCAAAATAGAGAACATTTCAACTAATATAGTTTTGCTTTATTTACATATAGTAGCACATAACTGATCATTTATAGCAAAGTGTAGAAACGATTGTTAGATCACTATTGCAAGTGATTCAGATCATGGGTGTCCGAACATAAACTTAATTTTTTACGATATTCTAACGCAAAAAATTCACATGGTAGCAATTCTTCTTGTCATGATGGCCAATACCTTCATGGAATTCCTCCCATATCTCGGCAAAACGAGGGTTTTTTTCCAAGATCTGGAATAACCACCTCTTTTAACATCTTAAGATGTCTTTGGCTCATGACCACTCCATTCGAAACACCACACCAAGCAATCATATCAGGAAGTTTATGCATTTCACTTATACTAGTAATCAGCCGATTTACTAGTCCGTTTAGCTTCATCAGTCCATTAATTGCTTTTTCAAAAGTTACGACCAACTTCATGTCTCAAGAGGAACCATTGGCAGAACTGCAAAGGACAGTTTGGATGCTCTTCATGAAACGCTTGCAGAATATAGTCTCAATCTCCAATCGTGTATTCATTGATTTCCAGTTCGACAGACTTTTACCTGGAGGATTTCGACACAGCTTTGGGCAAAGAAATTATCATTTTTTTTCGTTCTAGCAGTTTGTGTTCAACCGCTTCTTGGTAGGTCCATTCCAGATCCTCTTTGCTGAAACAAGTTGTTCTAATTTTGCATTGATTGACGTGTTAGCCAGGAAATTGTTCAAAGTCTGCTATCACCAATTGTATGTTCTTATTTTAACACAACATCTGTGGAGTAATTACAAGGAAAAGGCTAATAATAAAGTCGACACAATTACAATCGAATATCACATACAAATAGGACAACAATGAGGTGTAACGTCATGATTACCAACCCTACTTCTTAGTGTTTATGCATGAACAAACATGAAAATTGAAGTGACGTTTTTGGGGAAAGCGGCGTTTAACTCTCTCTGTGTATATTTCATTTTTAAAAGAATAGTTTTAGTTTTGTTGCCTTTCAAGATCACTTCCACGTTTGTCGCAATAGCCCTCTAACTTGTCGAGTCCTTTCCTCCCCTGAAAAAATTCCAGGAAAGCTCTAAAATATTTACAGAATCCCTGAGAAGAACATCACTTCAATAGTGGCAGAAGACGGTGTTCAATGCCGTGGTATTCTTCCTGACCAAGATTCTTCAGCATCAGCAGCTAATCTACCATACTGCAAATAATCAAATCAACAATTTTCCTCACCAAAATATTAAATCAACAACCTTATCGAAAACCACCGCAAATTTGGCGCCCAGCGTGGGGCTACCAACCACGCTCAATAAAAATAAACATTTCCAAAATCGGCGCACGGTGATAATGCATGCTAGCGGAGGGCATTTTGTACATTTCATATAAGAAAGATTTTCATGTAATATGCTGTTACGTTCTATTCCTATGCGTTTACCATGACTAATGTACTATGAAGAGTTGTAGAACATGAGTTGTAACATTGAAATAAAGCGTTTCCGGACTCATGTTCATATAACATAATTTCTTCTTCTATGTGTGAGGAATGAGTCCTGATAGCTTGTCACACCCGGTAGAGTGTTCCAGAATTGGGAAGAGTGATCATCAATTTTTCCGCTGACCAGTTTGTATAGTACTTTTTTGTTTTGGCGAGGAAGAATAGCACCTTGCGAATGGGCCCAGCATTCGTTATCAGTAACTATAGGTTGTAAGAAGCCATTTCCTTCAATTTCACAAAGATCCGCACAAACTTCCTTCTAATCGGGCTTGAGGTGTTTTGGTATTCATCTTGTGGAGAACTTTCGGTACTAGTTCGTGATGTGTAACACTTTGTGCAGAGCCATAACTAATCCTTAGTTCTGCAGTCATCTTGTCACTGTTACCCTCCGATTTTTCGTATAATGAACTCAACTTCAGCGATAACATCAGCGTGTTTACAGGATGAGATGAGTTGGAGCGGTCTGCATCAATAAAGCTTGGCATTGCTACTCAAATACCTTCTAAAGGGCCAGACTTTCATTGCCGTATCGCCTCTTTATTCTTCAATGGATATGCCTTTCTTTGTTACCTTCTCTAACCAAGAAAAGAGTAACCGCACTTGTTTATCTCTCTCGTACCTGCTTTCAGAAGTACGGCATTTACGATCTGGTTTGCTGACGTGATTACTCAACATAGCGGACGTACCTACATGTGCAAATAACCAAAGGGCAAAGGAAAACATATTATTTTCATGTCTGTGCCAATATTGAAAGGTTTATATTTGTAGCTCATTAAATTAGTTGACACACCACTATAATATTAAAGTACTGGATCAAGCAATTCTTTGAATTCTTTAAATAAATCCTTAACAAAACTTGGTCTTCCTATTATACAAGTGCATAGTCAGAAATACCCTCAATGATCTTAGTTTATCATGCTGGAGACATAGTAGAAGCAACAAAATATAATCCGAGCGGGATAATCTCAAGCGTTAAAGCTTGGACTCGCATTCGGGAGGTCCCGGATTGAAATCTCTTAAGGATGGCGATTCTGAATTTGGGGTGTTTCGAGTTTTTCTCTGGTCGCTTTTTGTTTCCTCATTTCATTCCGTTGGTTCTATTACAGACTCAAAAGTGCCAGGCGAGGGGGATTGCTGTTGTGTGTGCGGTGTGACGGTGGTTTGCTCTTTGAAAAGGTTTCTGTTCCTATGTCTGGTGTGGGAGAGACCTTCTGAGCGCCTCGGACACCTTGGAGGGAGGTTCTGCAGACGTCGAGGAGTTAAAATCAACTGGTAGGGGGCATGAAACTGCCCTACACTCTGACTTTTTCTGATTTGTTATCATCTTTCATCAATTCATTGATTTATTGTTCATAGTGAACCGAAAGGGCGATTGATAGCTCCTTAAATCTCCAATAATATTCCCCAAAGATGAGCGAGTGTATATTACTCACATAATAAATGGCGTGACAGAATCCTCCTCCAGCTGACAACTCATGCAAATGGTTGATGCACTGTTCCATCATGTACAAATTTATTTTATGGGCGCAGTGTCTTATACAACATCCTATTGCCCAAAAGAGCAAAAGAGTTAGCAGTTCATGAGCCCTCGTGTGATAGTTTTGGAAAATCTAAAACCCCTTAAAGAGTTCCAGCATCTCTCATGTTTTCTGACTATCCAGTCCCTGATAGCCAGTTTAACTGATTTTGAAGATATTCTCCGCAATGGTTCAGGTCCTATAAATCGGACCCCAGTTCTTTTTGCTGCTCTTTCGCTACCCAAAATCCTTACAGGTTCTGGTACTCATTTTAATTTAATGATGTGTGTTCAACCAGTTCCATAGGGGCTTTAATTAACCAAGAATCTTTCAAGGACCTCCAGGCTAGTTTGACCTTTGGAGAGTATAAGAATATGTCTACCCTTGTAGGCCCTCCCTAACAGTAGCTAAGATAGCAAGTATCTCATCCAGAAAGACTGTGGCATATTGACCAAGGCTAAACGAAATTTTCGTGTCATTTCCACATAGCACAGTTTCTCAGTTTCTCAGACTCAGTTTTGGAATCATCAGTGTATCACAATGATCCAGGATTAACCTGTCTCTCCCATTCACTGGGCGCAGTATGTAACATGGCGGTGCTCTATCTGGAAACATTGTTAGGGGTCCCACCTCCGCCCTGAATCCTTTCCGTTGAGAAATATCAATATTAGGGACGTAGGCACAAAAAGCGTGACCTTGAGCACGCTGAAGGGCAGAAAATTCCTTTCCCATTTCTTCTAATCCAGTCGATCAAAAAATAAAAGCTGGAAGGATGATGCAAGTTAGTCTGGATTTCCTGGGAGATATGGGTTTGATCAGGGTCCTCATGTTTTGAGAGAAGAATTTGCATCAGAAAATATTTAAGTGTCGTTCAGGAGATGAACTTGGAAACCTGCGTGATTAGAGGCAGACATTAAACCTCGTATTTAAACAGCATTTCAAATTACCCTCATTAATGAAATATCTATATCATAATGCACACAACAAAGTAGAGTAGACAATTTTAAATAAATAATTTCCTGTAACGTTCCTACATTCTGCACAGTGGATATGAAACAATGCATTCTGACAGATAAACATGTCCTATATGCATTATTATGAATATTATACAAACAAACAGACCTTTATTACTTTACATTCAAACATAATTATATGTTCTCGTTCATAATGGTTGATGTGGTAGCTTTTTGCCTACAGCTGGGTCTCGAAAGTCCCCATGATGCGGCCCAAAGGTGCAGGATATTCAGAAACCGTTAGAAGTGCAAGTAATTTTTGCAGCGCAGATGCACCCATTTATCTCACTGTTATAGTTCATGCATGTGATCATTTCGTACCAGAGCTGTAAGGGTTTTGCAAAATTACGTTTTTGGTGTCCCAAATGTGATTTCTTCTTTGCAGTCATCAAAACTATGATTCTGAAGTACGAATAAATAGCTTAGGACATGATTGGTAATTAAAGTTAAAATTAATATTGTGCATTATGAAATTTCACACCCCAGTTCTTGATCTTTTCCCTTGAACTTGGACATCCTTCCACGTGGGGGTATTGAAGCTGTTTTCTGAGGCCAGGCCACCCATAAGGTGTAGATACGTTGAGCCAATGATAAGATGAATATGATATAAAAATGTGACAGAGAATCCTTAAACCTAGTGAGACCCCAGCCGTTGTGTCCAAGTATGCTATCCTCTAGACCATGGAGCTTATGAGTAGTATTAAAATATCATTTGATGAAATTGGTACAGAACCAAAATAAAACTTTCAAAGAAAATATTTTTTTCTTCAATTTCGCATTTTTTTTTAATTTTTGGATTTATACAAAGTGAATTTTGTATTCGTATGAGGTAAATTAAAAAATATGCCGAAAAAGTATAGCTCTACTATATATAACTTTTTTCTATAATTTAGTACTTAACATCTGCGTTAGTTTGCCCTTAATGAACATTCACAAAAAGTCAGTAAAAAATCCCGTCATTGGTTTACTTTATGTTCTGTTTCGTTATTAGGTATTGGATGAAATGCTAAATGTAACACTTATGACACTGGTTAAGATCTCCAAACACCTATCGTGACATAAGACATCGGTTTGTTTCTCATAACACCTTAAAATTCAGTTTTAGAAACGGCTTTATGACAGTAGGGAATAATTTACTATAGTATAAGACAAGTCTTGATTACTTTATTTTTGCTGGAACTAAGGTTACAGTCATATACCTGCTTATTTAAGTTAGGTTGATGTAATACACTTGAAGAATATATCAGATGTTCAGGCAACAACGTTGTCACTTCTCTGTAATCTCTTTCAGTACTGGTAAGTGAGGGTAAATAATTTATTCATTCACTCGTTGTTTATTAATTAAGACATCCTTAGAAATTTTAATAGCAATTGGAAATTTAAGGTCACAATCCTGTAGGTATAAAGCTGATATAAAAATGAATAAATTATAAAATTAACAAAATTTTAATATATTTTTTATGCTGAGTTCGCATTTATTTTCCGATTTTTTCCATCGGCAGGTTTTGTTTTGTTTTTTGTAAGACACACTTAAAATTTTATGCAATTAATATTTAAGCAACTCATAATGACAAACATATACCTTATTGACTTACCTTAAAGGCTGTATAGGTTGCTTTTTGGTCGTATTTTGATTTTGAACAATTCTCTTCATTGTCCAGCAATTATTATTAGGACTCCGTTTGCATTAGTATTTCTTTCTCATTGTAGGAATCTAATGTGTTTGCCTGTTTCATTGCTTACGGACCCAGGAATTTCTGAGAAATATTCTAGGTTATAGTCCAGGAAGTGAATTTTTAAAAACAACTGATGCTTTGTATTAATTCACTTCAGTCATTGCATAGGGGTACTTTTCTACATTATAATTTCCAAAAAAACTATAATAAATATATCCGAATGATTTCCATCCTGAATTACTGAACAGTTCCTGAAAGTGTTCATGATCAATTATTATTGATCGTATTTATGGTTATATAAATTTTTTTTTTTAAATTTTGCATCACTAACATAAAGGAAATTTAAATTTGAGATAAACAGATGCACGAATATTTTAAGAGATCAAGTTTAAGCCAACTTTTTCTGATGCAGAGAGACTTTCTGTCCCAATTGTCTCATTCTGAATTGTTCTCATTCAAACAAAATCAGCAGTATTTAGTGTACACAAGTTGCAAACAAACCTTCAAATCTCCACAGATATTCCAATAATCTTTTTATTCTAAAATTTTTATAAAAACAATTTCATATTTTCATATCTCTCTTTCATAATTTTGGCATATGCTAAAGGTATGGATGACATTTCATTGTCATTAAGTACAGCCTTTAAAATAATTTTTGCTGAGTCTAAGAATGGTCGCCATTCATTATGTTCAAGTGCGTTCTTAACTGAACAAGCATTATTACAAAAACATACAAGTTCAGATTATTGTTCAATATTTTAAATGCCAAATAAGATCATTAATTTTTTTTTGTTTTAATAAATGAGATTCTGGTAGACAGTTTACTTCGAACTTAGGGTCATTTCTCTTGTCTATCTGTATCTTCAGAACGAGTTATTTCGTATAGGAATTAACCCTAATGTCACGAAATCTGAAATGGCACATGATACTGTTCACTATATACCATAGACCTGATTGCAGATGGTTAATTGGAGCATTTAGTGTTTAGTACTATTCATCTAATACCTAGCTAACAGATGTACCAGGCTTTCAGAATATGTCCTCACCGCTAGCACGGGGTTTTGCGTCTCAGCCAAGGCCGACTCCCCTCCCCACTCAAGGTCGCCTGCCTGCCATTGAACTTTCAAGCAGACAATTCGTTCTCTATATTCGTTCGCGAAGATGCAACACAGATGGTCTTAGAGAAGCTATTTTTGTGTGTAAATGTTATTATAAATACGAATTAGTTCATCGCATTCGTGAGAAATTTACTAGGAAGTTGCCTTGGGCAACTATAATTCAGAACTTGTAAATAAATTTGATACTACTGATTCATTTCAAAACCAGAAACACACCCGAAGACGTATATTTTTAACAGAACACAAATTTGAGGATTTTGACGCAAATCTTGAACGGTCGCAAAAAAAAAAAAAAAAAAAAAAAAAGCACTGTCGAAATTAGCAAACGCTGCGGGTTTCTGTATCTTCTGTTTATACAACAACAAAGTTGTTAAAACTCAAATCTTACAAGTGTACACGTGTCCATTGTCTTCGGCAAGGTGAGCCCATATCACTGGTATGTTATTGTGAATGGTTTCTTTCATCAGTTTTTTAATGGTGTTTAACGCCCGTTTTTACTTCTGTGGCACCACAGGCGGTGGACACTGGTAATACATAAAATGAAATGATAAATTGGAAAAGGATATTTTAAGGACGGAAACCTTTCAGGCTTAAGTTTAGGGTACCTCCCCGGCATTTGCCAATCATGAGGACTCAGGAAAACCGGGAAAAAACCTCAGTGAGGAAGAACGGTCCTGGTGGGATTCGAACCCTAGACCTCCCGCGGCGTCCGCGCCTTATCGACCTCGGCCACCCGTGGCGGTCTCTCATCAGTGACTGAATGGTGAGGAAATTGTGGTTAGTGTCGGCTCTATTTTAAATGGCCCTCTGTTAGGTGCCAAAGTTTGTGGGTACCGCCACGAGTGGCCGAGGTCTTTAAGATGCGGACTCGTGAGCGGGAGGTCTGCGGTTCGAATCCCGCCAGGGCCGTCCTCTCTGACTGATGTTTTTTTTCCATGTTTTCCTCAGTCCGCATAAATGGCAAATGCCGGGGAGGTACCCCAAAACTTAGGTCTGGAAAGTTTCCTTCCTTAAAAAAAAATAAATCCTTTCCCAATATTCCATCTCATGTATCATCAGTGTTCAATACCTGTGGTGCCTCTGTAGCTCTGTAGCGTTAAACACCATTCATTCATTTTCATTCAAGTTTGTGGGAGTTGATTCTGGTGACGTAAGAACTTTTTGAAGATCGCCAACACTTCCTCGGCGAATCCATCTCAGGGTCTATCGCTTGATTTCGTTGAGCGAAGCTCAATGGGCTAAGAGAGAATTTCCAAGTTGTAAAGGAACACTCGACATATGATGTATTATTTATTGGCTTTAAATCCCTTAAAAATTTATGGTGAACCCTGTCGCATAGGCTGCCGATGTGAACTCAATGGTTGCAAGTAATACGGTCGACGTGAGCTAAAAATCTTGTTAAATAGACCTTGCTAACTTAACAATGAATATGCAATAAAAGTTACTCTAGCTAAAATTGTAGGAAATTTACGACGCATACTGCTTTCCTAGGAAATACTTTAAATACGCCGTACTGCCTCGAACTAAAAAAGTGAACTGCGTTATACTTGGGAAGAGAAGCGGCTGAACCGCTCGAACTTGACTGACTGAAATGCGTCTTTAGTGGGGCGAATGCTCCTTTATATACAAAGCACAAATCCAAATTCGTTGGGCACAACTCGCTCGATACTTCGAGCCGTTTTCATAAGAATATTTGTCTATATTATTTTTTAACATTTCATTCGCTAGATTCGTATATTGGTAAGATGAGCCTAACTATTGGCTTCCATTTAAATGTTTAAAGGGATAATACCAGTGTATGTCACTGTACTCAACCAGATGTCTATTTAAATTTCCACGCTGTTTGGCTTGTTTACACCGCAAAAGTGAAAATTTTTCCCTTTAAACCTCTGTCTGGTCGATGGAAGTCTATCTACTCTCTATTGTTAAGGTTTATGACCGAGTTTTGAAAGCCAGCTGCCTAAGCAAAGGATCACCAGCAAAACTTCCTATTTACAATTTTCGTGTCTTAACTTACACTGCAAATAAAATAAAATAATAATTACACTGTTAATGACATATATAGTGTTTGGTTATACAGCTGCATGGAGAAATATTCATTGTAATAATTACATTAATTAATTGCGATTAGCCTGCTTTAATAAAATGAATACATAACAAGCAAATAGTATAAAAATTAATTATATACACTTGAGGTAGGAACAACGGACGATTTCAATGGTTAATCTACCCCCAGCTTGTGTTCTTTTCAGGCGAGGCGTGGTTCCATCAAAATGGTCGTGCGAATGCCCACAAAATTCGCTGTTGGTGTTCTGAAAATGCAAATAGCATACAGTAAACCCTCTTTATGATAGAAAAATTTAAATCTAGTAAGCGATTATCGCATAACGCATAATCGGTCCGATTGTTTACAGAAAACAGTAGATGGAGAGAGGTACCGAAATGACATTCTGACCTCATTTTTAATCAGCTGATAAAAGAAAAGAAATCATATAGGGGGTTTCAATAATATTCCGCCACTGATCATAAGCAGCGGAGTTTATGGGTAAAATTAGGGAAGTGTTTGAAGATAGAGTAATTAGTGTTGGTGTATAGCTCTCGCTTCCCATTTCTAACAGTCTGTGGTTTTTATTTTTGAGGTAGCCTGAAGGACACAGTGTACAAAATAAAAGCTCACATGGAAGAACTCAAGCAAAATGCGAAGTGAAGAAACATTACAGTGGTGGAACTAAATTGTAACAATCAGAATATGTTTACCCGGTACAATGCGATTTAGCTGAGGGAGGACTACATTTCCAGTATTTGCTACAAGGAAAGATTTTGTCACAGTTTTAAGCAGCGAATTCAGAGTGCAGGGGTGGCCGTCTGTGGCATGTCCATCTGCTGAAACGTAAATCCCTCGTGAGGGGTAAGGACATATTCTGTAAGTCGAGTAGAATCAGATAAACAGTCTATCGGTTTCCTCCAAATCATCGGAGTTGCAAAAGGCAACACTGTGCACTATTTTCTATTCAGTAAAAAAACTACCAAATGTTCACAGCATATATTCGGGGTCCATTTATATTTTTTATGAAAATTGACACCTTTACACTCAAAGTAAAATTCATTGCACTTTTGCCTCTGAGTGTTGAGGGTTAATTCAACATACACATAGCAGAAAATGTCTGAAGTTTTAATAATTTTCTTGGCATATTGGACTTTGTAACAACTAATATAATATAAAACACAATACAAAATACAAAACAGTCCTAAAGAGAAACAAATACTTGTGCTAACAGGCACACTACAAGTTCAATACTGACTATCTGGTTAATTAACATTGTAACATCTATATATATATATATATATCAAAACATAACTGAATATAAGCACGCATATTCTTGGCACTATGTCTAACAACAGAATATAAAGTCTCATTTCTGAGAATACACATAAATTTAATAGCGAATACAAAGGTAATTCATCTCATGACACTGGATAAAATCAATAATTGAAAAAACGGAAACTACTGTTTAGACCGCCTCCTTGATCTAGTTAGCTTTGCTTATTGTTGGGCGGCAAGTCCCGGGTTCAATCTCCTATACCTACTTAGAACGTTTCTAAGTTAGTGAAGTCTGCAACAAGGCCCACATAGCCTCTTGAGGACAATTGAGGAGCTGCCTGATAAAGAATCGGTGATCTAGGGGGAAAAAAAAAAAAACGTGATGATGTACTGATCCTTGTGCTAAACTGTCAGTGATATCACAGCACAGAGGCAGATGATGACACAACAGTCGCTGCTGTGGGCTAATGTCATTGCCATATAACAAGACTAGAGGAGGGAAAGTGACAGTTCTATACCTGATGGAAAATTAAAGTTACATATTTTAATTCAGGATTAAGCACCCCACTATTAGTTTTCTTGTGAAAAAGTCAGGCGGGCCTGTGTAACTGGACAGAAAAAGTGATACTGTGCTAACGGTTCAACTTTCATATAGCCGGTTATGTACTTAATTTCTTTCATTAGGTTGCAAAGGTTTTTACAATTAGAAATTAACGGCGAAGAATATACAAATTGTAGTTGCACACAATTCAAAGCGTGTCAATTGACTACTAAAATGATACAAATCTCCCTAAGATTTTACATCTATGACACTTTAATATTATGAATATGCATATCGGATATGCGAAAAGCTTGTACTATAAAATAAAAATATAAACAGTACGGCCATTATGTAGAGCAGTAATACTGCATAGTTGACTGATGGGTTAGTTATCCATAGAAGGGTAATAAAATCGCTAGTTACGATTATAGCAATAGCACAAACAACCATCAACATTGGGTAATAAACTCTTCGTCTGAATCAGTGGAGCCGAGGCAAGTAAAGCATTGAATGGGGCATCTCCCGCAGATATTTTCTATGAACGTAAAGTAACACCTTACTTCAGAGGGCGATGAATAGCATACTTGTACATGTCAAAATGATATGCATACTGTAAGCTGCATTTATGATCCAGAAACATTATGATTTAATCTCTTTGAATTATGTAGAATGGCAAAGATAAAAATGAAAGTAAATGCACTTAATCTACATTGCAACTAACTTCAGAACCCTAATTTGCAGAAAACCAGAATGGGTTAATGTGTTTATCGCCCAAAATATCAACCAGCAGAAGTTTGCGGTTGGTTAGAGTTAAAGCCCTGCAAATTAATGCCTTCATGGCTTCCAAATTTGCTGATCTCTGCCGATGTGCCTCGTCATTGATGAGCCTACATTATGTAATTAGCCAGAAATGAAATTACCGACCAATTCAACTATGTTGCTACCCCAATGGGAACTTTTAATTTCATAGTCGCAACGAGAGTTGTAAGTAAATTAGACTAAACGCAAATAAAGGATGAACGATCTTTCTCGCAACCGGTTTCGCGGCGAACGACCAGCCGGGAAGGCTGGCTGCTATGTCTGAGGTTGTCGCGTAAGTTATTTATAACATACATAACATAAATACTTAAAAATTAACACTCACGTATATTAAGAAAGGAGATGCTGGAACTGCCTCCCTTCGTTGTTCAAGCATTTGTGACACCTGCTTAAGAAATTGCTCATTACGCGCTGCAGTTTCTATGAGAAATGACAGCAATTTCTTCTGTGAGTACCGTACATGCCATGTTTTCTGTCAAGAACACTTCCTGTTTCGGGAAACTTATTTACTAATCGATGAATCTATCTCCGATTAGGAACGTGAATATAAAAAAATTCCTCTTGAAATAAACTCCTTAAAGCATGCGCTGATTCTGTACTCACTTTTGAATCATACATGAATACTCTTTGGGAAATAGAATACTTGTATTGTTCCATTTCACTTGATACACTTTCACTGTATTGCGTCGCCTAACAAACATGTGCTACTTGCGCAAGATTTCTGCTGACACTGAAGCCTTGCGAAGCTGAGGGGAAATATACTCCCCACCTACGCCGGTCGGTCCCGCGGTTGCGTCAAGCATTGCTCACCCAGTAGTATAAAGACACCAAAACACCTATAGATGAGTAGGTGCGTTTATGTACAGTGAACGATAAAGAACAAACCTCAGCAGTCGATATAGGTCGAAAGTTTAGCATCTTTCTTTCATCTACCCGCTTAAATTACAACAATGTAGATAAGTTATGTACATAAAGAAAAATATAAGGAACACATATAATTTTAACATATCAACTTTTCATATGATACGTATACAACTCAGTTTGTGCCAGCGGCAGCAGAAAGCTGGAGTGCACAATTTTACTATTGTTGTTGCTAAATATATTAAATGCTTCTAGGATCTTACAGATACAGTTAATACTTATACATTCGTGGCTGAATATACACAATAGAACAGACAGACAGACAGACAGACAGAGAGAATGTAATAAAAATATAAAGGGCGATTTTTCCTTCGCGGCATCGCTCCAAGCGTAACTGCCGGTCGGTCGGTTCAAGCTGGTACCGCGGTGAACGGGAATCCGGAAGTCCGCAGCTATGATTGGCACATAAGTTATTACTAACGTTTAAACACTTACAAAATAAATTTACTTGCCATTATCAAGAGAGAAGAAGCTGGAACAGCCTCCCTTCATTTTCCATACATTTCTGACATCGGCTTATGGAATTAACCATTAACTTCTACACCTCCATTTTAGAAATGGAAGAAATTGCCTCACGAATGTTATTTTTCAGCTCCTCCATGCGTGTGGATTAGTCCCGTACACTTTTTTACTTTAATACCTCCCCCCAGAGATAAAAATAGCTGAACGTTAAATCTGGGGGGGGGGGGGTAAATGTTGGTGATGACTCCATCGTGGAATATTTCATGAATTGCATAAAAGGAGACATGGGTTGCATGTGCCGTTGCAGAATCCTATTGGAAAGTCGCAAACCCAGGTTACCTCGCAGTTCATTTAACGAAAAATGGTTTCAACTTAGTTTGCACTTGCTTATCAATAGTTTCTTCAAAAAATGGGGTCTATTATTCTGTCGCCCCTAATGGCACACCACATTCCTATTTTTTGATCATGCGGGTGTTGCCTTGAAGCAGTTTGGGCTTTTTTGAGCTTCAGTATTGGTTGTTTTGTGAATTAACATACCAGAACGAAGTTGTGTCCGTAAACAAAATCAGATTAGGGCCAATTTTTTCCGTCATGCACACTATTCAACCGGTTTAAGTTATTGCATTACAGTACTTTTATAGTGTTTTAACTTTTGTACCTTTTTAGCAGTTCGAACAGAGAAATAGGAAATTCCCATTTGCTGAGAAAGACGTCGAAGTGATTTTTAGGGGAACTTTCCAGAGAGTGTCCAATGTTATCTAATGTTTCCTCTGTATACTTAGTTGCATGTGCTTTTTATAGAAAAAACTTCCCGATTCACGAAATTTACTTACCAATCTGTGAATTGAACTTTGAATTGGAATTTGAATATCAGAAAATCTCTCTTGAAACAATCTCCGTACATCACGAGCCGACTCTGTACGCAAGTACGAATCGTAAATAAATACTCTTTAGGGAATAGAACACCTGAATTGAGAGATATTAAGGTAATTAATACACTGTATAATGCCACGTAATGAATACTTAATGCTTCGTCACACAATACACAAGAACATGTCAGTGCGTTCCTGGCGGGCTTTCAAGAGTGGGAACGATACCAGAAATGCAGAGCTTGGCCGACTGCACATGGAACGGTCCCGCGAATGAATAATCACTCATTAGTAATGGATGTATTTAAAAAATCTCATATTTTTCAAGGCAGCAAATTTGTCCATGACCCTATGATTAAAGTCTGAAATGTGCAGGATGAAGTCTGTTTCTGCAGGATTGGAAAAAGCGTCTTAAGAGTGTAAGTCTGCATAGTTTTAACTTTCTTTACATTCAACTAAACAAAAAGAAATAAAATAACTATTTCACGAATACCACGAACCTTTAATAGAATGTATGAATGGAAGCTTTTTACTTCAAATGTAATATTGTTTGATATTGAAATAACTGCAAGTTTTCTCATATTTATTATATATGACTGTGTTGTAATTAGCATACTGTTTCATCTTAATAATCTAATTACATTTTAAAATAATTTGTTAAACTTTGAAACGCAGTAACAATCAGTCTCTATAAAATCAGTCTAACTTTCTTGTGAACACACACACAGGTAGCGTTTCATATGGTGCATGCACACAATGACTTTTAAGGGCAAGAGGCTCCTCCTACCTCTTCCACTCACATCTTCCGGTCAAAATACTGCAAGAGCTTACTGAGACATTGGTTTGCAGAGAGACTGCAAACAAAATCTTCTACAGAAAATAACCGCAAATAGAAACATCAGGCGCAAGATGGAAGTCACCTATGGAAGAGTTTTATTTTCTGCGCATAAACGTATGAAGCAACAGTTAAAAGAAAATGAAATATGTGAATGATTGGAGGAGTTGCAGTCCTCTAGAGTAGCCGTCCCTGCTATGTGGTACTTATGCAGCACATTCTAAGGAGGAAAACATTTTTGTCTGTGTATTAAATTAATTTTTCTACGGTCTGAAGATAGAGACAATTGCCAAGAACTGCAAAGAGACTGCTGAGATTGAAAATAAATGTAAATTTTCTAGATAAATATTGATTACAGCAATTAACAGTCATATCACACCGGAAGTTCCATATGAAAGTTCCAAACAGTCTGCATCCAATCAGCAACAAACTTGAGCAGTCAGAGCTTTCATTGTGTAGTTGATTTTCATGGAGATCTTCCCTAAAGAAGCCATGCACTTCATAATTTGACAGGTATAAAGGGCTTGTGGTTTGCTAAGGAACATATCAATGGCCGAGTAGAGTGCTTGGACGTTGTTTTCGACACAAAATAAAAATTCAGCCTGTTTGTATACGGGAGGAAGGAAAAAGTTTGTCAAAACTGAACATAGAGCTTAGATTAACTAATGTCATTGCAACTCTAACCCCAGAAGGAAAACTTGTAATAAAGTAATGTATATCATTTATATAGCAGTATCCTTGAGGGCTTATTTTGGGTTTTCAGCTTAATATTACCCCTTAAATATTGGTGTAACTTAGGAGGTGGTTATTGTATAATGCGCCGAGAGTCATGATCTGAATGCAATGCAGCATCTTGGGCTCTATCCAGAGAGATATGAAAACATTGCTCTTCTGGAAATAAAGAAAATTAATTTTCAGACGATGTTCTTGACGATAAAATTTGAGAACTTGCACGGAACACCAAAACAAATATTTCATTCTATTGCCATATTTTCTTACATGGCATTTTTAGAACATCACGTCTTAAGTAACGAAAATAATTTGGCTTTATATAATTGCAAAATATTTTTAATCACTTACAATTTAAAAAGAGGTTGAAAATTACTTCCAGTTGATCTCAGTACAACATTTAAATTCTCATGGCAGCATGGAATGACTAACGCGATCAGAGAGTGCAGTATTTTTTTTTTTTTTTGGATCTTCCCTGCTGTTGCAGATATCCTGGGTTCTACGCCTCTATCTCCCTATGTTAGCAACAAAGTTCAGCCTAGATCAAGATGTACAGCAAAATGAAAACTTTGAGCTGTCATTACATCTGAAGAATATATACGCCAACTAGCAGTTTGAAATAAAATCTCATAAGAAAATATGGTATTGCAGAAAAAAATTGATTTGATGTCTTGGGCAAGCTCTCAAAATTCGTAATTTTAATTTTTTCCCACCCTGTATTTTTAAGATTATCATTAAGAAATAATACTTCTATTATGAAGGTAGGGTTTAATATAGCGAGGTTATTTGAATTTTGGGTCACCTGAGAGCGAGTGCTTATTGCAGAAGTGCAGACACCGCAACAGGAAAAAAGAGACATGAATCGTTGCGTGTAGCTTTTATATTTTCATTTTAGTATTTATATTTTTACGGAAAGCATAATGACATTGTATTTAAAATTGATAACAAGCACTCTAAGAGCTGCTGAAATCATGTCCCTCAGAGGCTGAATATTGTCGATATTTGCATAGGAAATTCTTAATTTCATCTAACTTTTCTTCCGTGAGAACACGGCGGTTCGGAATAAGTCTCTTGTCATTGAGAGATCCCGTCTCTCGTTAACTTTTTAACAAGTTCTTGAACAGTTTCTCTACCTGCAGTACGATTGCCAGCATATTTCTTACGAATCTTCTTTCCAGTTGTCTGCAATAGTTCATATGTATAGTGCGTAAAAATTGTATTTTAAGACTAAATTTATGTAATGCTATGGCTAAGAAAGAACAACTAGCACCCAATTTATACACAATGAAAGCAATAAGTAATACAAGAACGCACAACTTCTCGATGACCAAGCCCCCCTCAACTTAACTACAAGCTACTACTCACACATGCGTTGAGCGGCCTTGACTGGTTTCTCAGTACGCAGCAGTTCTCTACTGTTTCGTATCTCAGTGTATGTAGCAGAGAAAAGGTTGAATATCGTAAATGTTTTACAAATGTTTAATACCAGAATCTTTTCTTATCTCCCAACATGCCCTTGAAAGCTTACATAAAAATGGAATTGCTGTCTGACAATACTAGTTTCTGAGAAATGAGTTTATGAAAATGTTCACTTTGGTGCATTATATTCAAAATTATCCTTCACAAAAATTAATCTGTATACAACAAGACGAAAATAAAATAATATTGCTTATAGAGTATTGTGCCTGTATATTAGGAAAATTAAAAAAAATACATCCTATAGTTTAATGTGAAACTCATGAGCACTTTGTTCACTCAAATCTATAACATGAATGCTGTTGAATAGTCAGACCTCAGTGTTGTGCCAATATTTGAACGTGAAAAAAAAAAAAAAAAAACGAATATGTTAATTTTGTTTTTGAGAAATGTTTTATGAAAATAATATTTATTTATATTGCCAAATGTGTAAATATCTTAGTGTTATTTTTGTTCTTTATAGTTCATATACGAAATTAATATGCCTATACTTTTTGGGATCATTGTAGCTTGCGTCGCTATAGGTGCCATTTGTAGAGAAAACGCTACACTGCATAATTTTTTTTTTATGTTCGTAATTACGCGGATAATTAGTGACACCAGAAATCAAGTGAATCTATTGTGTTACAAATTGCTTTCAAATGTTCCTTAATTCTAAATGAAGTAACAAAAATGTAATTCAGTGTCATTCGGTTCTTTTTGTGGATGACAGAATTGAAATCTCTTCTTGTATATATACGCAGTAAACGCAAAAGAAATTTAAATGCTATGTTCATTGAAAATATTACTGCAACGACTTCTTTTATTCATAAAAATTCAGTCACCTTACCGTTGAGTTGGTAGAATTTTCGCACATTGAGTGGAGTTACTTATATATTCCGGTCTTCCAGAATATATCATCACCACTTGCACGAAGTTTAGAGTTTCGGCTAAGGCCGGCTCCAGTCCCCACTCATGTTACCCGCATGTCCTTGAACTTCCAAGTGTCACTTTAGAACTACGTATTTTTGTACGTAAATGTTATTATAAATACCAATCAGCACGTCGCGTTCAAGCAGAATTTATTTGGAAACTCCCTGGGCAATTGCCTCCTTCCAGAACTGCAATTCATGATCTTATGAACATATGTTATACTACTGGTTTAGTTCAAAAGAAGAAACATAATTTAGAGGAAACTGGCGCAAATCTTGAGCGTTCGCCAACTAAATCACTACCGAAGTTTGCAAAACAAATTGGGGTTTCAGTGTCTTCTGCATGCACAGCAACAAAATGTGAAAACTCAAATCTTGCAAATATATATATATATATATATATATATATATATATATGTGTGTGTGTGTGTGTGTGTGTGTGTCTATTGTATACTATGTATACTACAAGGTGATCCCGTAGCATGTGTGCGTTATTATGAGTTGCTTCTTTCTTAAGTATCCGAAGGACTAATCGACCCATTGCTTGTCTTCTTTACAGACGAGGCTTTGTTTTCACCAAAATGGTCGTGTGAACACTCACAACACTCGCTATTGGTGTTCTGAAAATCGAAATTGTAGGCAAGAAACTCTTCTTTACGTTAGGAAAATTGGAGTTTGGTGTGCGATTAGGGCCAGACGCATAAGAAGCGAAGTCAGAGTACAGGCCCAGTCGGCTATGACATGTCCAGTTGCCGATACGCAAACCCCGAGGGAACGGTAAGCACATATTCTGGAAGTTTTGAACATTACCGGAGAGCTCAATATACGTTAATTGTGCTCTGTATATAACGCATTCATGATTGTCAGTAAGTCTTTGTCACTCTAACTATAATCATGTAACAAGTAGTTCAAATTCAATAATTGGCAATGGAATCCAAGCCATGATTTTAGAACATGTATATTACTAAAGTTTAAACGAGTAATTGTAAACTTATGATTTGTAAACAATCATAGTTTCCACTCCATTGCATAAGTGAACTGTCATATAAGGTTTGCTACATCATCAAATTAAACCCAACTGTACCATTTTATTCTTTTAATTCAAGTTCCTGTTTAGTTGAAAACGTAGAAGTGTTATGCATTGAAACTCTTTTAGACACAAATGACTTCGAAGTTCAATGATATAGAAATTTATGTGGTACGTGTCCATTAAGAAACCAATACAAGGAATAAATTCCGAACCACTAGAACACGATAACTGAAATTAGGTCTTAAGTATCTCTCAAAGAACGTAAAGAAAAATCTCAATAAAAGATTCAGTGAGAATGACCTTTTTCACACAAAGATTACAGGCATAAAAATATCGCAACATTCAAATAGCACTAGAAATGACATCTCATTTTTGCTTACATCATTGAATTTCTTTCTATTCTTTATATCTCTCCATTTCTTCTCTTTTATTTTACAACTGCTATTATTTACAATTCCTACACTGAGATTCGAAAGAATGGGTCTAAGAGTTTTTTTTTAATGTTTGCTTAACGCCCGTTTTTACTACAGAGGCACCACATGCGGTGGACACTGATGATACATGAGATGAAATGATAAAATGGGAAAGATTTTTTTTAAAGGAACGAAACGTTCCAGGCCTAGTTTAGGGTACCTCTCCTTTGCCGTTTATGAGGAATGAGGAAAATCTGGAAAAAACCTCAGTCAGGAAGCACGGTCCTAGTGGGAGTCGAACCCCAGACCTCCCGCTCATGAATCCGCACCTTAGCGGCCTCAGCCACCGTGGCGGTATCTAAGCGTTGGATGTGTACAGGGTAATACCTGGGTACATTTGTTACAGGTACATTTTCAGGATTATAGAAGGCAGGTGGGCGTAATGTAGGAATGTTATGGTTTTAAGACATCATTCGCCCATTTTGGACATATTATAATCAATTACAAGCCATGCCAATGTGAAAAGTTCTTGTCTAACAATGAACCAACGAGTTTTTTTTTTTTTTTTTTTTTTTTTTTTTAAATATCCCTTAAAGTCAATACATTCATTCCAGCGATACTCAAATGCCAATATCCCACCTTGAAGTGGAAGATCCTGAAAATGCTACTTTAGAGCTGCAATCTATTCTTGATTTGATAAAAACTCTGGCCAGTGAAAAAAAGGTCTTGTACTTTGTTAGAGAGATCCAAATTTGGAAAGTAGGGTGAGTGTTTTAACACTTCATTTCTACACATTTTTCAATTTTCCCATCGCTAGAAAGCTTTTGTGAATAGTTGCATTTTTTGATTAAAAACTGTTTTTTTCTTCTGCAAAGAGCGATTTTACTCACAGATGTTTCATCTACTTGGAAGATTGAAATAATACTTTTAGGTTATGGGGTTATCCTTTTGAAGACAACCAATTAGTAAATTTCTGTAGTAACCTAAAAGACTGATTCCATAACCTTTTCTGACTTTCTCTTCTTTGGCCCTGAAAAAGCGGCTTCTGTCAACTGTTTTTCATGCTGTTTCGATTCTAGTGCGTTTTGATGGATGTAGGTTTCGTCCTCAGTACCAAACTGACACATAAAATTGTCCTGTTGCTCTTAATACGTTGCAATTGCTGTTGGGATATTTTTAGACAAGTATGTTTTTGATCTGTCGCGGCAACTTCTGACGTAAACCTTTTTATGTGAAATTCTTCATGTAAAATTAACCTACGCATTCATTTTCAATGACTATAGCCTCAGAAATTTTATACTTTGAACTATATCATGTATTTTGTTCAATAAATGTTGTTGTTTTTGTTTTTGTTGCACTTTTTGGACTTCCTTTACGTGGATCAACTTCAAGTCTGGTATGTTCATGTTTGAATTCAGCACCCCAGTTTTTAATCCAAGAATGAGAAGGAAAATAGTAAACATTTATAGCTTTGGTATGGATTTCCTTTGGCATTAAACCATGTTTTACAAATAACTTTATCAATGCGTGATATTGAATTTGATCCATTTTACGGAATATCATAACTCGTTTCTTAAGAAAACTGTGTTAAATAAACTATTAGAAACAATGACGATATATCAATGCTTAAGATAGATATACCAACGTTAAAACTTTATATTGCCAATTGGATGGCCTCTGAGGCTGAGAACTATTCAATATACAGAATGTTAATGAATAGAAAATGTTTTTGCTTTCTATAGAGAGGTCTTAAACAAGTACTTTCAGAGAGCAGGGTCTACCGTTTCAAACTTCCATGCTAGGACATGACATTTCCAAAAGGCATGTACGCCACTGACTTCAATTTAATTCCAAGTTGAAAGCGCACCAAACAATGACTAATGCTTTTTTACTGATATTCGTTACGGATAATATGCCTCCATTAAAAATAAATTTGCAAGTAGAATCCAACTTTGTTAACATCCTAGCTCAAATTCAGTGACATGCAATTATTTTATTATTCATAAAATTGGAAATTTTGATAATACTAAACTATGATTTTATGCTGCTGTTGAGCTGACAATTTTTTTTTGATCACTATGAAGATGTAAAGTGATTCTAATACATGTTATTGGTATTAATTTCTCATTATGCAATTTCATTACTCCTATATCCGGCGAGAATCAGACCTATATGTGCGGGTAAAGAAACAAGGGAAGATATTCTGGAGTACTGCAAGGACACGGAAGACTTGAGAAAGAGATATCTGCCGGCTCTGTTTGTTAACGGGGGGAGTGGTATTGTTGGACTTTGCTGGTAGATAGGAAAGAGGAAAAGGGAGTAAGTAAATAAAGTGAGACATGTCAGATTGGAAGAGGCGGACAACTGTTCATTTATTTGTATATTTTGAAAAAATAATATATATTTTTTCATTCATTTATTCATTCCATTATTATATAAACTGTTTGTCCTTTAATGCCTCCGACATTTTATGTTAGTTACTCTGGGGTGCCCTGTCTTAAAATACTTTTCTAATACCTATCTGTACAAAATGAAAATATTTCTCTAGTGTTGATTAACAATCTGTATATATGATGAAAGTTATAGTTGACTGGCTGTTGGTTTTGCCCTCAAACTACTGTTTAAGTGCCGCGCAGTTTGCTGAGGAAATTACCGATGTCGATATGCAAAAACTAGTCGTGCTGCGCTTTGTTCATTAGTTGTACATCTTATGAAACTATCATTTTGCAAATATAATTTGGCTTCAAAGGTTAAAAAATTCAGACTTGGCTAGATTAATACTAGCTGTATTATTTTGAACGTTAGAAACTATAAAATAGTTTTATAAATTTCGTTAATATATTAATCTATACAGTAATTAATTAAAACAATAGATTTAAAATGTTTCAATTATAACCAACTGATTTTGTGAATGTGGATCCCTTATTGTCTGAGATAATGTAAATCAGAAGTTAATGCAATTAACTGGCCAAAGTACGACTTTTAACCTTTACAATATATAATTTTTAAAAATAGATTTTTGTGCTGACACTTCAGTTAGCAACCCTATTTTCTCTAAAACGACTGCATGTCACCGCCTGAGTTACGAAGCTATTTAGATGAAAAACCATTCCTTCAAACCTTACATTATTCTCTCATAATGAAGTGACAAGAAGACTAAGCTCGTTTTAAGGAAACGTTCCATCCAATTAAGAAAATGCAACTTTCAACACTACTTCTTTGCACTTGATTAGTAAATGAGCTTATGATCAGTAAAAGTAGATTTACATTTGCGGCAGTCCAGATCAGAGAATCGCACTAAAATCACACGAAGCCAATAGGAATGATGATCTATCAGACACAGATCGGAAACTATAATCTGTTTACATACCAATCGCAAACAGGATTTCATGTGGATTATATCCTCAATGTTTCTGTCTACTGTTGATTTTGTATGATCCATTTTCTGAATTATTCCCCCCGGCGTTTGTTCAGTTTCATGAATTCCCAAAGGCCCAAGTGATGAAATAACCTATAATACTATTTTGTACTTATGTTTTACATTATTATTTAAATGTATATTTTATTGAATTCTGTAGATAATATAATATAATCACATTTTATGTATATAAATTTAATTGAATTATACCGAAATATTTGGACATTTTTATAAATATAATATAAATTTCATTAAACAATAAGACTAAATTTAACGTTGCACTAATCAGATCAGCATCATCACTGTCAGCACAGGTTCCTGAAATGAGTGGGTTTGCACCCAACATTTACGAGTATGCATAAAAAGTTAATGTTTTTCTCTTTTATCTATAGTTTATTGGAAAATCTATTAAGAGTCCACAATACTATCGTAGGTAAAAAGAACAATTGAAAATTCTTGAGTAAAATAGCATTTTGTAACTGTAGCATGTATTATAAATTGTTTTATTACGTGTACGCGTATCTAAGTAGACCTATTTTAAAGTATTAGTGACTTTTAATATCCATCTTATGGTAAATATGCTGGCTTGCATTATATTGTTCTGGTTTTTTTTCAGAAAAACCTACCATGTCAAACCTGAGGCTTTTAGTGAACTTTTCTTCCAAATTTTTAACATTTTTACAGGAGTGGAAGAGGTTGAAAGAATCTTAAAACTAACATATGAACTTTTTGATAGTGCAAGTACCTTTTCATATACTTTTTGTTCTTATGTTTTCTATATTTTAAAATTAAAATGTTATTAATGTAGTATTGTGTCAAGAACTACAATGGAATTAGAAACGATAACCCCAAAACCCCAAGAGTGCTATCATAAGCAAATCAACTCAACACCACTATATTTCCTTATTGTAGTTATCTTGTATTTCAGCTTATATTTAGCAGCAACAATTGTTTTGGGGGGGGGATTTTATTTTGGACGCAATAAATTTTAAGCAGAACACTAAAAACAAATATTTTCAATATTAATATAGAACATTTGTTCTTTATGAGGGTAGGTCCATAAGTTTCCGGCATCCCCGATAAGGGTTATTGCCTTTACAAAAACCTTATCTGGTGTCATACCTTATCTGTTAAGTAAATAATTGCGGCTGTAACTTCCGCTGCAATGTGTTCAGTTGTTCAGACATAGTTCCATAAAGAAGGCTATGTGCAGAAGATTGTGAAAAGTTCAAAATGGAGAATCGAATTGTTATTCAGTTCTTCACAAAATAACGACTAATTCCAAATTAAATATAACAGCGATTGGACGGTGTATATGGGAAAGCATTCCCCTCATATTCTATCGTAAAAAAAAGGGCCAAAATTATTCGAATGGGACGGAAAAGCATTGAAGACGAAGAGCGTACAGGTAGGCCCTTGGAGATGGTCACTCCTGAAAACGTCGTTCTTGTGGAAGGAGAAATTATGGAAGACGGCGGCTCAAAGTTACAGAACTAGCCGCAAGGTTGGACCTTTCTAAAACAAGTACTTCGAATTATTCATGAACATTTAAACATGAATAAGGTTAGTGCAAGATGGGTGTCTAGACTTCTTTCCTCAGTCCAAAGCAATAACGAAACATGTTTTCATGCATTTTTGGAGCTCTACCGTGGCAACGACAGAGAAGTTCCTCAAAGCATTGTTACAGGAAATGAAACTATGATCCTGTTCTATGATCCCTTGTCCAAAAGAGAATCAATGGAGTGGAGTAAACCTGGCGAAGCACCGCCTCTAAAGGCCAAAGTGACTCAGTCAACCAACAAGATCATGGCCACAATCTTTTGAGACTGTGAAGGAATACTGTTCATTGACTTCAAGGAGAGGAACACCGCAGTAAATGGGGAGTACTATGCTGGCTTACTGCACAGACTACGTGCTTCCATCAAAGAGAAAAGGTGAGGAAAGCTGAGTGGTGGTGTGCGCCTTCTTCACGACAACGTGCCTGTGCATACAGCTCTTGTTGCAAAGGAAGTTATGAAGAAATGTGTCTTCGAGAAGATCGACCATCCATCTTACAACCCAAATCTAGCTCCCAGTGACTATTTCATCTTATCAAAACTCAATAACGACCTTCGAGGAAGGAAATTTAAGTGTGACGAAGTAATGGTTACTGGTTATGCCCAATTTTGCAGACAAGACTTCTTACTATTTTTACAGGGTGCTGAAATGTTGATTCAAAGATTTGAGAAGTGTATTGCTATAAAGAGTAACTATATTGAAAAGTGGAATATAGATTTTGTCCTTATCATACGTAGAAAATGGTTAGGCCGGAAACTTGTAGACCTACTCTCGTATAGTTGCATATAAATCTTTAACGAATATAAGTGAATTGGGGAAGTACAAATATTTGACCTTTTTATCACTCGGTATGTTTTTATTGCACTTATGTGCAGTGTGCTGAGTTGTAGAAAGAATGGCTACTTATCATATTCGTTCAAAGCTATAAGAATGCACTGCGGTTAATTACCCCGGCAACTTTCCTAACTCTGCTCTTGGCTATAATGAAGCTAAGCAAGGATGAGGGACTAAGCAAATCGGTGGAAAAATGCGCTGTTCGTTCACAGTTAATCGGGTTAGTTTGAAGGTGTTGCTTGACCTCTACACCAAAGTTCATGATTACCCACAAGATTAACATACCACTCAAAGCTTCCAGCATCCCCTAACGCTTCGTATGGCTCTCAGCTCGAAACCTCCTAATTTCTTTACGCATTCCACCCCAAAGGTTACTAACGGCGTTTTAGCCTCCAGGGAAAGCTTCTATGGGTAAAAGTGGAATGTTTGTGAAAACTAGTAAACACGTATTACAGATGTGTTCCGTTCGAAAATCCGTATATATATCCCCCAGTGTAAGGTTTCTGTTTTTTCTTTGCATAGGCATTAAAACTGTCCTGCTTTTTCCCCTATAGTTCCTAGCGCAATGACTTTACATCTAGCACTTGAGGGAAACATTATTTTAAAGAAGAAATTGTCATTTGTGGTTCATTGACTGTTGTGCACACATTATTTCACTTAATATTAAGTACCTAAATACATGTTATGCCATCTACGATAAATATAAGCACTTCAGCAAGCAAATACATGGATTCTATTCCTGGACAAATGAACGCTACAAAAATTGAGTTAAACAGTAATCAAAAGTTTACCTTGCCGTATCCCTTTGAATTTTGTCACTCCACTTTGCACCTCTCACCATATCGTCAAAACAATTAGTATAATTTATTGTGAAGTTTTCAAAATCTATCGCTTCCAACTCTTCATGTTTATAACTTTTTCGTAATCCGTGTGCTTGGAGATAACCTAAATAAAACTTCATCACAGCGATTTACACCAAAAACAAACTCCACTTCCCTTACAATAACATGGACCATACATGAGAACCATATCATGCCCTTTATAACAATTCTTCTTAGAGTACAAAACACCACAGGTTTGTTAAAGTTTAACGCTTGCTTCCTTTGAACTATGGAAACACCAAATGTTAAATCGCTCCATTTGCAACGCCGGGCAGTTAGAAAACAAATGAATATTGACGTACAAAATTGTAAATAATGACATTACAATAAAAACCTATGACAGACTCTCAATATTTTCCGTTCGGCACGGTAACAGAAAGGTACCGGTAATTTTCTAGCTTCTGGACTGTGATATTCTGTCCTTATACACAGTCTTTACTTTCACTTTCAAACACTTCTGAATTAGGGTATACTTGTAATTGTATTCAAGTAGTAGTGTAAGGTAGTGAACATATCAAGATCAAAAATTGTACAGTGTTTGGCAATCCGCGTTCTGTAGGAATAAAGAATCCTTTATATGCAAATTGGTACCAGAAAATATAAATGACTCTTTTGTACGTATGTGCATTATTTAACAATATTTAATACATTTTATATTTTGGTTAAATTTTAAACTTGTTTACGTTTTCATTTAAACTTTTTAATTTTCTATATAACGTTCTTGGACTGTTTATTTACTCAAATAATACTGCGTTAATATGCTGCATAATATATGCAAATAGGCTGTGTTTTGCAAATGAGTACGGTTTCTGTTGTTACCAGCTCTGCACATTCAATTGAATTGTTTTGACTCGTCCTGCGCTATGCACAATCGAGCAAGATACGATCAATCTGTACTCAACTTTTGTTCAGTATAACCAAATGCTCCACCGATGTAAAAGTTTTTTTTGTGTAGTTACAACTAACATTTTATTTAGCTATTTACGAAGTCATTATAGACCTACAATGCTCACATTATGCAATCTTTTGCTTTAGAGATGCTTCTAAAAGGGTAGACCTATATCTATTACTTTTAATTCTCTATGTCAAATTCTGTAGAGCTTCTGGACAATGAACCAAATGAACATATAACGGGTAATGAACTTGGAGACTGCTTTAGGGAAGTGAATACTCCAAAATGTCTTCATACTCTCTGGAGACAAAACTGGTATTTCAAATGATGGATATCTTTTTCATATCGCTATTAGTATCCAGTCATATGCTTTTAATAAGCCTAGAGTAGTTTTCTAGCATAATTTATAACTTTAGATTTTTCAGAATCTGCTGACAATGTTAGAGATACATGAGAACCATTCATGAAACATAAACTTCACATACGTCGAAATGGTAGTTGTAACGTAAATTAAAATTTACTTGAGTCATGCATCTGTGCATTATAATAAACATAAACTTGTGGAGGGTAGTTAGAACGGTGAAAAATGAGCAGCATGCAAGTGCTTTTAGATTATAAACGGTAGCAAAAGTTGGTCAGGTGTCGCATGGGTTGTTAGCAGTTTTTAATTAGGATCGACTCGGGAACACACGGGGTTTGTTTGTCATGAATATTTTAATTATGAAGCCAAGCGATAGTACAGCATGTAGTTAATGAAAGAAATGCATGTACATTTACTAACAATGATAGCGCGAACAGGTTCGCAAAGCTTCCCAGCAATGCCGGATGTTCATTCGTTAAGCTTTTTTTTTTTTATAAGTACAGTGTGCATTTCTAGTCCCTTTGCTATGTCTCGAGGTTGAGTGAATGTGATGCAGAAATTAGATCTGGGTATATGAATATGTTGTACAGGGTAAGTTTATTAATGTCACACACACCAAAAACAAATATTTAAAGAAAACGTTAGATATAGCAAAACATTTTATAAAATGCACAGTACATTAAGTTTTGTTGTAATTATTACAATGATGAATGCAGAGATTGATCGTGCATTATAGTTAATGTGTCCAACCAACTGGCGGCTAAGCTGCTCTGCATAGATGAATTACTGAAGTCATTGGTTTGTCAATCTTGGATGAAAGTGGTTAGTTTTAGCATATAAAAAGCTGAAAAGAACGCTAAAACAGCTGCTCCTCTATACACAGTTTATTTTCAATTCATGACATGTTTTAGGGTATTCATTTACACACGACGATTTCAGAACTATTTCTGACTATAAAAATGCAGATAGACGACACCAAGACAGAGTTTTGCATGCTGAGGAACAGATTTTGGGTGCTGTTGCATATCATATAGCAGTAAGCATGAAGGGTTGCTCAACTCCAGAGAACTACTGCTATATTCTTAGGTTCGGGAACATGTTCCGCACTAGTTAAGTAATGAAGCTCAGTTAAGTGCGATGGCGTCATAATCTTCCACAAATTCGTTTCGCTTTAAAAGTTGTCCTGATGGTGTAGTGGTAACCCTGCCTCCTAAACCCAAGATCGGGGACTCGATCCCGGCCAGGGTCGATGTGTAAAAATCCTAATTATGGCTTCCTTCGGAAGGGAAGTAAAGTCGTGGGTCCCATGTCGACATTTAGAGCACGAAAAGAACCTCAAGTCTGAAAGAAAATACCTCTGGGAAAAATTTACCGACCATTTCACGCCCTGAATTTAATGGGGCGCTTATGACCCGAGATGCTAAAGAGCGTCCATAAATAAACCAAATCAACAACAATTCTCTTAAAAGCGCAGACAGATATTCTATTCCAAGATTAAATGCGCTAATTATCTCCGCTTTCTTAAAGACAACTTATAGCAATGTTGAAAGATGTTCCTCTACATCCAAAATGGATTTGGTTCCTTCATGATGATGCCCATGTTTAACATCTCTAGTCCAGTTCGCAACTGCATAAATGATGAGGGTTCATGATGCTGGATAGGGGGTAAGATCCTTTGGGTGGCCTCTGACCGAGCAGACCTACATCCATTAAATTTTAACAATTGGGGACATGTAGCTGTTCATAATAATTCTCTGCATGTTTTCAGTTTACAACGCATTCCTCCGTCTTCCAGTTCCCAAATTTGTCACTACACTAGCCTACCTCCATTCCAAAACTTTCCATAGTAAGTTACAGCTTCACGACAGGCTTGTCCAGGTCAATCTCTTCTGCTCATTTAAGACGGATTGCGATTCAATGTTAATTTAGGCAGTCTTACTTCTCCTCACGATGAACGTGCCCATAGATATCAGATGTTTCCTTTCCACATATTCAACAATGTCTATTCCCTTTTCACTATTTCTTTTATCCTATTGCTAGGAACTCTATCCCACCTAGAAATTCTTGATGACCATTTCTACAACTGTCAACTTCTTCTGTATAGATCCAGAGATCTGTCACGCCTCAGATAAAAATCATAAGTATGACTTTCTTCGGAAGGGAAGTAAAGCAAAGAGTCCCGTGTTGTAGATTTACAACATGTGAAAGAACCTCAAGCCTGAAAAGAGTGGCCTCTGAGCAAAATTTATCGGTCGTTTCACGCTCTGAATTGAATGGGACGCTGATGACCTAAGATAAATAAATAAGTAAATAAACCGAATAAATAACAAAACAAAAACACGTCAGAACCATATGTCAAATAGTTTTTACAATGGTAAAAACATCTAATACATCCGAAGAGAGAGGGCTAGGAGAAGGAAAACTCCAAAATAACAATACTACCCTAGTCCTCCAAGTTGGGGACTGAGGCAATGAGCTAGTCATCCATTCTCATAAATATTATTTTGTTAAATTTCCCTAACAAGATAAACCGGACGGTTTATAGTAATTATATACACTCTTTTCAATACCAGAATATTTTTATTAATCGTATTTTACCTTCAGCAATTAGCAAATTGAGGGTACATACTGCACGTATGTTTTAACATCTGATTCTTTGCGTTTAGATTTTCTCTCCTTGTTTTTCTTTTAAAATGTCCATTGCTATAGCGTAACGGTTTAAGGAATTATTTAAAAAAATAAATACCAGATTTGTACTGCTTAGAAATGAAGCATTTTAGAGAGAAATATATCGAGAGAGGAAGAGAGAGAGAGGGGGACATGCAATAGTCACCTCTGCTTTACCTTAGGCTATTCTTGGAAATGAGGTTGCAATAAACCTCTCATGCTTTCATGAAACCGGTTATGATGCCCTCTGCATAACGCCATTCCCATAGTTTCATGGACCAAAACAAACACAATAATGTCTATTTACATCAAGCACTTGTGTTCTGTTGTCAAACGTAACAGAGTTAATTACTAAATTTCAGATTACTATTGATCGTAGACAAACCCTTCCCCCCAGGTATTTGCTTAAATTGCATTGTTTACAATCTTCTGAAAGGTCCGAACGTATTTAAAATTACCCCGTATATTTATGTATTCAACTCATCCTGCGAATTGCGAAATTATACAGCATCGTCGTTTTATTATCAATTTCGTACACCAATGCCCCTTGCTGGCCAAATCATGCCGCTTTTTCTCCTAGTAGAACTGTTATTAACCGAGATTATTTGTACAATGCAATTTCCTCGCTAGAAATTATTGAATTCTATTATGATGGTACTTTTCCGTTAACGCGCCGAATTAAAATTTACATTTAAAAATCCGCCACATAAGCGCTTTTTGGGTTCTTATTGTGCAGAGGCCTAGGAGGGCGGAAAGAATACAATATTAGTACTATAAAATACTAATAACTTATGACTACACTATTTTAACATTTCATGTTTAATTTATCAACTCTGCAAACCCTTATAAAAGAATTGTGGTTTTGAATGTAATATAACACAATGAAATATTCTTAAATGTACCTTAAAACATTTACTAGCCTAAAAATTATTTCATACTGAGGTTTTTCTTCTATATCCGTGGTTTCATCGACAATGCATGCAAAAAGGGAGTATTCTTGATTTCTCTGTCAATATAATATTGCATTTCTTTTTTAATACGTTCAATTTGCTCATTCTGAATTGCTTTTAAAAGTTCCTTGAAGTAGTCCATTTTCTTCTAATATAGCGCTAAATTTCTATTTAATATAAAATTAAAACATGGCTTTGAAATTTACAGGTTCATTTTAACCCTCTAATTCCAAGTGCTTCCTAAAGGAAAGTTATTACTTCCATAATGTACTAGTAACATCAATCAACATTTTTAAAACCTTATTTTTTCTCATTTCTTCATTATGCTGTAATTTTTACCGTTTATCGTACTAGTAAGTAGGTCAGACATATTTTGACACTTTGTTTAAACAACGTTGTTAGCGAAAGGTAAGAGATTATGTGAACTTTGTTTTATGTCTAGCCACGGACCTGAATATGTTTTCAATGCTATACCCTTCAGAGGACCATACGTTTTTAACTGCGCTTAGCACCAATCAGGACTAGCAAAATAATTAATCCTTCGGAGTGCTTACACACAACTTTTTAAGATTATTGTATCAAGTGTATTGAAGTAAACGTTTTTAACACTGTTTTTATATATCAATGATCATTTTGTGTGTGGTCCGTTCAGATCTTAAAATTTCGTTCCTTATACACTCCGTTAAATTTGAAAAGGGAATCTCCAACAAATTACTAGTTAAAATATCTTCACTATTTGACTCACTAGCACGAACTAGTTTTGTCCATTTTCCATTTGAAGCTATAGACACATGATAATCTTAACTCATACAACACAGTAAATCAACTGTTTATACATAAAGCACATAAAGTTTTTGAATTGAGAACCAGCATTTTGCTGACTGCTTTCATGGTCAAACGAACACAATTCACAATATGGAAATGGGAGAATAATCTTCACCCGTAGCCATGGCAACCATAACGTCAAACACACAACTTCGTCTTCAGTACGAGGCAAATTCCTTCTGGTCTTTATCAGCTATAATTGCACACTCAGCATGGAACATAACATCTCTCAGCTCAAGCGAGAGAATCGCAAAGTTTTAATGTTTAAGACATAAGGGATGGAGAGCAAAGAGCAGGAGGCCCGGCCTCCCCTGCCGCCTCCCGAAAGCCGACCTGCTCGCCACAACTATTATACCTAATGCGTAGAGAAGATCTCGTTAGAAGTGCAAACGTGGTTAAAATCTGGGTGGGGAAAGGAGCAGTACATCAAAACAGGGGCCAGGCTCATTAAGCAGGGACTCACGTGGTTTAGGATTGGGGCAGATCAGAATCTCAGGTGAAAATGGACTGAGAATTTGCCCTTTATGTGGAGAGGAAGAATCATAGTCGCATATCCTAGCGAACTGTAGTAGTACTGAGGTGTGGATAAAAATGATTCTGCCGCCTTCCTTTACTGACTTACAGAGAGCAAGGGGCATATTGGGTGGCGGGTAAAGATGAGGAGCAGGTAGGCAAATACCTGTCGAAGTGAAACAACTCAGGTCTGAAAAGGCTGAAAACTAAGGGAGGGGCAGGGAGGAGACTAAACTGAATTAAAAAAAAAAATGTAATATAGGTGCTGTTGTGTTTACTTATTCCACTGACAATGGAGAAGGGGTTCTATGTACTGTATGTGTATATGAAGCTAATAATGAAATTATTATTATTATTATTATTATTATTATTATTATTATTATTATTAGCTGCATTAAGCAATGAAGGTATGGGTTATTCACTTATTTATTTATTTTGTGTATTATGAAGGGCACGTACCCATGTACCCGTGCGAAGGTTGCAAAATTATTAGTATGTGTGTTACTTTGAATAAAATACACTCATTCATACTATTATGCCTAGCATAAAATAGTTTTTCCAAAATTACGTTTCTAATGAGACATAGCGTTACTAAAGCGTGTGCACATTCACAATCGCTTGCTAAACACTTAAAATTAAATTTAAGCTAACCTAACTTCTTGTTCGTCATTACACAAATGTTCAGAATATCACAAAATCCAGCTCCTAACATCAGCAATAAATTCTTCTGTACCACAGAGTCATGATGTCAAGATTAAGTAACTGATAGCATCACTCCACCTATTTTCTCATCGCATAACACAATTATGATAAAGGACATGTGGAAGCATTGCAGATGTGCCATTTCCCAATACTTAGAAAGAAGTTCAAAGAAACAGCACAAAATTACAAAATCATTGCAGGCAATATTGGCTTCACCATATCTTCCGTTCGGTACGTTAACAGAAAAGTGCCTTCATATCCATGCATTGTAGGGAATTTTCTAGTTTGAATTTACAAATCGCGCTTATAACTTATTAGAACTCTAGTAAAGAGACATTACGATCCTTATAAGCTCCCCGTTTATTCTAACAAAATGTTTTGCTAGAGTAATATGTACTAAAACAAAATTCTACTTGATCAATTACAAATATAGGGAAAATTAGAGGCATGGGGATTCAATTGCCCATATTAATAGTAAATCGCTTTTTACATTTGTTCTTGTATATAGCATGCACTTGTAGCGTTTTGTTTATTATTTAAGGGAAGTAGTGACTGAAAATTGATCAATTTTATTTAAAAAATCTTTTTATTGTATTTTTATATTACCAAAGTTTTAAAGAATGCGGTGCTTAGAACTTCGTTTAATGACGTCGTATTAAAATAATGTCTGTGCTAAAAGAATATTGCTAAATCACCATACACTGTTTAAAATTCAATTTCCCGCTTTTCATAATGTTTTAAATCTATGTTCTCCTATAAAATTTATGACGGGTCTGAATTTTAGTGCATTTTTGTATACTATAATTAATGGATCTGTGTAATTGGATTTTTATATGTTAAAAATGTATTAAAATAAAAAGTAAAATATACGATGAACACACACAAAAAAGAGAAAAATTCAACGTTGTATGTATACTTTATTTTTCTTTTCTGAGAACAATTTAAAAATATATACATTATACTTAAGCAATTTTAAAATCGCCCATTAGCAAGTCGACCGCTTATCGACGCTACCTCCATGCAATCGCCGGCATCTCCCTCGCTGCAAACTCACGACGCTATAACACTTCACCATTTTAAAAGTGGAACAGTACAAATAAAATATATAAATGCTGTGCTCAATCTTATTATAGAAAATGCTGGAGTTTTTGCCATTTTATATACAACTTCTTAAAAATCTACATTTCCACTCGTCAGTTTCTCTAAACTAATGAACCTAATTAGGTCTATTCTTCCAGCATATTTTGTAAGAAGAGTGAATACAGAATTCACTTATTTTGTTTATGGTACCCAAGCTTTAAAACAGTGAAGTGTTGCTGCGCCGAGTTCACGGCAGCAAATATTAGGGCGACTTGTGATTGGACGGTTTTACATGTGCCTCTCTGGTCATTGTCAATGATGTTGCAAAAAGATCAAAACATTTTGCTTCATATGCGTAGATGAAGATGAATTAAAAAAAAAATAAGCAAAAGATAAATGACTTGAAAATGGTTTATCCTATGGTAATGAAATAGGCATGCTATTAAGAATACGTGTGTGAAAAAATTGACTTCATAGCTCAACAAATGCCCCCTTTATGAGTCTATATAGTGACATTTTGCCTGAAAGTACATTCTATATTTCTGCTCTAGCAGGTTTGACTAGTTACTAATCGGACAGCTGAAACGCCCTGTATATTTTCGTATGTGTATAAAATGATGATAAGGCTAATTTTGTCGGTCATCCTTATTTGTTGATGGTTCCTGACATTCAGTTTCTTAATTTTACTTTCATTACAGCACTCTGATATAAAATCTTTGTTATAAGAGAGAAAGAGACATGTTGTAATGCTGCATATTTAGTACATTGTTTGTTTATTAAATGCTATATCTTTTGGAAATCTAGATACAGAAAAGCTAACAGTAAATTATGTTCTCACCTTTTATCAATAATGTGTCTAAAAGTAAACTAGGCATTGTTTTCATATTGTAAATACATCTTCATTATTTTAATGTGGTTGTTGTTAGCATTTCTAGTTCATTCCCCAGTTTCACAAATGAACGGGAATAGATTGGTTTCTGAAAAATGCTTGGAGTCATTAACGGGATGAGTATGCAAACAGGAGCTGTGTTCCTATTTTATTCTGAGCACCAGGTTGCGCTCTTATCGCTTGTTTACTGGAAAGCTTATTGTTACGCGCTGTGCTGCATAGCTTGTACATAGTTTTCAAGGTCATGTCGTAGAGTTTTGCTTGCGTCTGAATGACAAAAACTAGAGCATATAGTATGCAAAGTTAGAAATCCTGCACTGCTTGTTCCGGTAAGCCTAGAGCAGTTAAATGCCACTGTTGTAATTATACACAAAGGCCTTCATTACTCACAAATCTCGCGTAAAATATATTAGTACCTAAAATGATACCCTCGAATTAAAATACACATATTAGTTACTTTTACGATATATTTTGGTTATTTTTCTTTATTTAAATATTCATTTATGAAAATATTGCTAAATAAGAATAAGGAAATAATTTTATACTTCAGACATAAGCATTTACAATTAAATTAGTTAGGTACTCCTCTTTTTTTCTAGAGGTAATATGTTTTTGTTTACCAACCCATATATCAAAATGTTCTCTAGGTCTAAATAAATTTTGCTGCTTATCTTAAATTCGATTTCATTAAATGACATTTTTATTGACATTATCGGAAGCATCACTATATATTTTGTCTTCTAAAATTGAAATATAAATACAGCTGGATGTTATACATATATTTTAACGTTGTTTACATACTTCAACGCGATAACACACTTTATTATGTTTTATATTCAAAATAATGAAAATAGTTCTGTTATTGACACGAAAATCAATTTTTTGACTTTCACGTAAATAGTTGGTTTTATATGAAACTTACACAAACAGTAAAAAGCATATTTCAGCAAAATAGCTAATGAACCTCAGCCAGGAAAGAATATCCATACGGGAGGCTAGCCGCAGACCTCCCTTTCAGAGCCCATGCTTTAATAACCTCGGCTACTTGTGTCGGTTTGCATAAAACTGTAAATGATGATTACCTTAAATATCTATCGTATAGGCTAAATAAAATAAATTGGCATGTAACATTTATGAACAGAAATCTTTTCTTTGGTGACTATTTTGCCACTGCCTTTCTTTATAACTATGGAATGCTGGTAATTATTCTTCAATTTGCTTAGGTTATTTTTGTATGATTTTGATATAAAGTTTTGTTATTTATCAACATTGCTGAAATGAATTAATAAGCCCTTCAAATATATAGAACATACTATGTAGTTTTCCTGATTATTTCATCATTTTTTTCTTATTCAATTTTTCATTATGCTTTTCAAAATTAATTGAACTTGCGTTTTTAATTTAACTTTTCTATTGACTGATTAAATTCAGCCTTTTATTTATATTAGAAATATTTAAATAAACAAAAATCTGAAATATACACATGCTCTGCCACTAGCTTGCCTACTTTATTTAATAAACTGTATACACTATTCTATCATTCATGCACTGTTCACAAGATTCACACCAGTTAAGTTTTTAAAACTTTAGTAGCATACACATATAGCATGAATTATTATTAGAACTTGGATTTGTTTTGTTTCAAGTTTTAGTATTTCTTTCGTGTATTTATTAACATTAAGTACCTTTTTAATATACAGTGTGTAACAGGATATCAACGACAGTCTTAGAATAGTCACAGGTCAGAGAGAGAAGATACTTTTTTGCTCCGGAACGTATGTTCAATAAGGTGCTGTGCATCCGAAAAGTCATACAATTTAATATATTGTTTTTCTGCAATTAAACTTCTGCAATTAAACGTTTATTCGATCAGTCATTTCTCTGTTTTCAACTACTGTGACGTACGCCATACTTTTAACATGTTCTCAAAGAAAGAAATCGAAGGATGGTAAATCGGTTGATCCGTTGACCACGCAATTGATCCTGCACTTCCAGCCCAGTGTTCTCGGATTCCGCCGTTAAATGTGTGTGCACATGAACGCTGAAATGCGGTGAGGTTTCATTATGATAGAAATGCACGTTCTTGCATAGCAACCGGTATATCGCTCATCAGATCCGGAAATACGGAGCAATCCAATGAACTTGTGGCGATTTTCCACTGAGCGTGTGCACTCCCTCCTTTGACTGGAACAAGGTGAAGTTAGCTTCTGGCTGTCAGTGTGGATATGATAGTGGTTAGTACGAATGATGTACTTTGTTCTGTATTCAACCGTGAAGTATATTGTGCATCAGTATATGTTTTTTACTGCACAATGTGTATTTATTTATGATTCATATGTGCTAACTCAGTTCAAAGATGATTTGAAGAAATATTCATGCGTATAAAAGTTCCAGGCTGTATAAAATCCATTATCTCTATAATAAATTTCAGGCTAACGCTAGTGTTCCGTTTAAAAAACCTAACAGGCAGCATAGGATTCGCACAGATGAAACCTTAGATAATGCCAGTAATCGTTTAGAGAATTCTCAAAAAAAAAAACAAAAAAAAAAAAAAACTTAACCATCTTTCACAACAAACAGGCATCTCTTATGGCTCTGTGCAAAGGCTATTAACTGTTAAAGGTTAAAATTGCATAAAATAAGTGTCGCATACGTGAGTACAATTTTGCACTTTTTTTTAAGAGATTAACGGACATGGAGAGTTATTTCGCCGCTTTAAAAGACCCTGCCACAGCTCATACAGCTCATACTTCGACGAGAGAAATTGAAAGAGTGTTTCAGAATGATAGAGTTGTAAGAACTTATGGTCCTTTCGATTCCTCCGCCCCTTACTGTGGTAAATGATGAAAACACCATATAAAAGACAAACTCACATCTCTGTAAGAGTTAAAACAAAATTTCCTCTAGGAAATAGCCAGCATTACTCAACGAGAACTACAGCGAATGAAGCCTTTAAAGAGGTGCCAAAAATGTGTGGACAACAACGTTGGCCAGTTTCAGCATTTCGTTTCATAACGTTGTTAAATAAAACCTTTTAAAAGAGAGATAAGAGGTATGGTTGTATCAGCGCCCGCAACAAACCCTGATCTAGCCTATAGACAAAACACTGCAAGTTTGTTCATAGTTCATTGGGTCGCTGTGTATGTTCTGCATTAACACAGAACAATAATCCTATGTGTGACTGCAGCGTGACAGAAGATGGACTGAATGCGCACTGCAGACACAAAACTGCAAAATTTAGATGCAGTGACAGGGATGAAAAGACGGATCTGCGCAACACAGAGCAACAACAAACAGCTATAGCAGTATAAGAGCGGTTACGGCGCACATTTCATGCGCAATACAGAATGCACTTCTAAAATCGATGCATGACTCAAGAGGAAGGTATCAGAGAATATGTTTCTTTATGTCTTGCATTAGTGTTAATTTTAAAGGAAGACATTTCTAGCAAGAAAACTTAAAATTCCTTTTATAAAACACGTAATTAACGTATAAAGGATATACGGATATAAGGATGTACCAGCCCTTAGCTCAGCGGAATTAAAATAATGTTATACAAAATTGATAATGATGCAAACAATGATACACTATTGTCCTTTAGTGTCATTGTAGGATTAACAAGTTAAATTTGTGTTTTAATTTTGAAAACATGTCAACCCACATGTATGGAATAGATTTGACTACAATTTTTCAATCCCTCTAGAAAAAGTAATTTTATTTAACGCATAACTGTGAAGATAGGTATTATTAAAGCAAATACGGCAATGGAGTGTTTACAGCATACTACTTAAATGTGGAATTGAGTGTAAGTTATAATTTTAAATTAGTATTGGCATAAGTGCTTTTACTATTTAAGCTTTTAGGTAATTATTATTAGAAATTCACCAGGTTTTTTTCAGTTTTTAATATTAATTCGTGTCAAGGTATGTGAAAAATACTTATGAACATGTAGGTACACCTATTTCTCCAGATATCATTATATCACCTTCAGCACATAAAAGTTACAAAAATATGAAGAAGAAGAAGAAGAAGAAGAAGAAGCCTAACATTTTTATATCACTTGAAACTAATGATCCTGGTATAATCCAGTGAAAAATAACCTTTTCTTCAAAGAAAATTCCGAATCGATATATTTATGGGGCTGTTCAATAAAGAACCATTATCTTTTTTTGGCAACATACCTTTATTCATCCTCAAAATTTTGATTATCTTTCTGAAAGCAATCCCCGTTAGATGCATGCACCTGTCCTGGCGTTTCTGCCAGTCTTCAAATACATGCTGGAAACCATTTTTGATAGATCTTTCAGAATCTCATCCCCAATTTCACTACTGTTTCTGATGATGAAAAATGCTTTCACCTAGATTTTCTTCCAATTTGGGGACAAGGAAGAAGCCGCACAGGACTATAGGGAGGATGAGGGACACAATTCGCATTGATATTTATTCAGCAACAACATTTGCGATGTGCGGCCGAGCATTATCGTGGTGCAGCATGCGACTTTTTGCACAGAAATATGAACTTTGGCATATGATTTGGCCTTGCAGAGTTTACAGGACATTTCTGTACTATTTCCCAATTACTGTTTTGTGTGCAAGCACGACATGCTAGTAAACCATTTTTTTTTGAATATCGAAAAGTGAGATGACTATAGCTTTGCTAGCAGAAGCAACCACTTTTGCTTTCGTTGGTATTAGTGATGATGGAAATTTCCAAACAGACCTTTTCTCTTGTTCTCAGGATCAAAATGTTCCCGGAATTTACTTTTATTCTTTTACAGGGGCCCAAGTCACTCATTATAAATATTAATATACTGAATTATTGATTATTGTTAAATGCATTGAAACTTTCCAGTGAAGTTTTGTAAATATTTTCAATTAATTTGGTGCCAAGAAGCAGAATCGTTACATTTTGTTAGCTTGTTTTGATATTAGGCGTAGTTCTTGTTTTCCATTTGGAAGTTTCATTCTTTCCAAACAAAATCTTTTGTGTTGTTGTTGAAAAGGGAGCAACTATCTCTCCAGCATCGTCATCGCGATTGATCACTTTATTCATTCTCATCCGAATCTTCAAACTTAGACATATATTAACCATTATCTTTGGCCAAAACTTCTTCCCAATATGTTCTTGCTGCTACTCCTTGTATATCTTGATAACACCTGAGAAGCACAGATTATCTCATCTGTACGTAGGTGAGATGCTGCCAGTATTTTAGCAACTAAAATCTCGTACTGCAGTCTTTGGATGGCTTTAAAACGGAAAAAAAATGGTCTCTTAAAATGTGTATCCTTATAACCCAAGGTAATAAGCCGCTCAGGAGCGTCTTCAACATGTTTTCTCTAAATACCAAGCGATTTTTACAGTTAGTGATAGTGTGAGCATCCAGGTCCCTATTTAAAGGTTAAAATAGGTTTTTAAAACACCGTTTTTTTTCTATGTTCACCATTAGCTGTTAGTTTTCTGTATTCTGACACTATACTTCAGCTAGGCTGGATAAGGGTGCACTTTTCAGGAGTAAAGACTTATGGCTTTATCATACATTCTTCTGGTAATGAAACAACCGTGTGAATTTTCATTTTGTTTCATTCAGTATAATAAACAATGCATGATTAAACCAATTCATATGTACTATAAGTTAACAGCGACCCATCCTCCTAAAGTCGCGATTTAGGTCGTGAGTAAGTATAACAACAAATTATTCCTCCTTTCCAATTTTTTACCCCTCAAAGCTTTTTCAAATAAATGTCATGCTTTTGTTCATTTGATGCAACCAGTCATCAAAGTTTGTTTAAAGACTCAATCGCAGCTAAAGACAATCCGTTCATTTTCTTGTTGGTGGTTAGGAAAAATAAGTAGTCGCATAGTGCCAGATTAGGACGGTAAGGAAGATGATCATTAGTTTCACTGAATTGACAAAAGTGTCATTGTCTGTTCTGCTGTGTGAAAATGTACTCTTCAAGGTAGGTCTGTTCGCAGTTTTCCTTGAACTGTCGGTAAATAAACAGCGGTATATCACTGTGCAGGAGCCGTATAGTAGGATAAGATCAGAACAACAATAGAATGGGGAAACCATCTTCTTTCTTTGCGTTTGTTTCTCAGTCTCTGTCAAATTGTTTGAAATCTACTGAGCATATATTTTCTTCACAGCAAGATGATTATGATATTGCTCTCATATTTATCGGCAAACATGCGGGAGTTTCGGCTTAGGTGATTATTATCGTCTTTAATCATTTGACGTAGAACGTCGATATCTCTGTCACTAATCTCGGTAGCAAGTCCACTCTCGCGGAAATAATGCGCCACGTTTGAATTCCACATACCAATTATACACAGTCCTTGATGATGGTGCCTCATCTCCAAAAGGATTTTTAGCATTAATGATGGTTTAAAGCTACAAGAATTCATAGCCCGAAAAACTTGTTGACTTAAATTTATTGATTCGGTTAACTGTTGCATTAAAACACATCTAGCAGCTAAAATATTTTTATTTACAAAGAGGAACTGAATACATATCAGTTGGCCGAGACTTTCAGTGTTAGCTTAGTACACATATGCTGTTATACCAATGTACCAATACGTACAGAAGATACCATTGCTATGTGGTCCTCAAAACCTCTGTAGAGTTTTTCCTAATGGTAATAATAATAATCCAGAGAAAAATAATTTTAATTTAATAAATATACAATATTAGGCACAACAGTAACTCCAAATGTTTATATTGGGATATAATTATATTTGTGCAGTAATCTGACGAAATAATGATACTATGCTATACAAAACAAACGATGTGCTTAAGTTAATCTAGAAATGTTTTGAACGTGTGAACATTACCTGCATGTGAGGAGCTCACGGTTGGCTCTTTGTGTCTAAGCTCCCAATGAGGGGCTCCTCCGGGAGGAAGGGATGAAGTTGGGTACACCGGATAAGTGCGTGAAAGAAGAAACATGTTTCCAGATGCAGGTGGAGTCCCTCCTCGAGCTGTACGAGCCCCTCGGAAGGTTCACTTCCATTCCAGAAGCTGGAGCAGAAACCTATCCAAAGCGCAAGTCACCATGACACTGCACCAGCCCACCTTGCTCTGGTATTTTCGTCTCTGTAACAGAACCAATGGAATGAAATTATATGGAATGGGAGAGCAAAACAATCGTGAAATGTTAAGTATCTGTCCCAGCATTCACCTAAGTGACCTGGGGAAACCACGAAAAACTGAAGGTCAGGATGACTGGCTCGGGACTTCCGGAATGGGAATTTGAAGCTTTAACGCTTGGGTCACCTCTCTCGGTTACAATTTTGTTAATAGAATACGCTGGTAGAGTAAGAAAATGACATGAGGGTCGAGTTAGGCCTTTTTGAAGGGTTTAGTGCCCGTTTTTACTGCTGAGGTATTACAGGCGGCAACAGTAGGATGTGTGTTTGGTATAGCCTATAAAACGGCGGAATAGGATAATTCAGAGTCTGCAGAATGAGTGTATGCACTTATACTTTCCATATTTCAGCTCTATTTTCTTTATCAATCTACCATTTATTGTAGTTCTATAGTGAATGGTAGTCTCAATAATTTTAAATCAGATTTTTTTTTATTTTATAATAACTACTGTAACATTTAACTATTGATTAATTTAAACAAAATGTAATTTCAGGCTTCTTTTAATACATTACGTAGGACTTTGCTTGAAACCATAAGCTTATTATGAGCCATTTTTCAATGTAGGTTCTCATAATGTTGGCTTCTTTTCAAATGATATGCACAAGAACATGCGCTGATAATTTTTTTTTTTTTTTTTGACTTCAGAAAGCAGCAATACATTTTACCAGGTTGGGAAATGATACAAATTAGACATTTCGGCATCAAAACGAAAAGCATGGCATTGCTGGGAAGCTACCCAGTGACAGAGAAAATAATTGCACATTATAAATTCCAAGAACAGGCTCAAAATTTAAGTTATTTGGGCTGTGACATTTGTTTTGATTAGGATGCAAATATATAGAATAAATTGAACAAGTATCGGTTATCGTTCGGAACTGTAATGAAAACATTAAAATCAGCACTTACTGACACAGGATTAAATTTTTATAAGACTATGCCACTACTGGCTCTTTTATATGGTAGCGAAACTTGGACTATATAAAAATGTTTATTATTATTTACTAATTTATTTATTCTGGCTAGAGTTAAAACCACGGGGCCTTCTCTTCCACTCTACCAGGCGAATGACATCAGCGAAATACAGAGTACAATATACATAGGTATAAAAATATAGAGATAACAGAAACAACGTAAATATATATACTGCATATAAATATAGCATGTTTATAATAAAGTTTGAGACTTTACAAAGATAGCGTTGGAGTTCCGTTTGTTCTTCCATTATTTTTCTTAAGTACATGGAGAGGAAGGAGGAGAAGAAGAAGAAGAAGAAGTGAAAGAATAACTATTGTGATTCTTAAAGTTGATAAAATAAATAAAAATTACACGTGTTCTACTTAGAGGCATCAAGGAATAAATGGTCACAGTTAAAAACCGAGGAAAATATTGTTATGACTGGTATTTTACAAGATACAGAACTTCAAGTTCATACAACATTAATGTAAAGGGCGTATGCGTACGTGCTCATGTTTATGTGCGGCAATGTTTAATCTGCATTATGTATTCTATAGGACAACAGACACACTGCGGTAAGCATGTGGACGGCACGACCAAAAAAAAAAGATAAAAAAAAGAAAAGAAATAATTCAGTGCATTCTATGGTTAGCAAATCAGAAATTCATTACGAATGTAATTACAACACTATGTTACCAGTGTGAGTATAGATGTCTGCAGAACAATAGAGGTGCATACAAAGAGCTGCGTGGACCATTCTCTTGAACTTGGAGAGTTTCTACATCGCATTGTGTAAAGATGTATATTAATAAACCATTATTTTCACTTTAAATGATCACTTATTTTTCGGTATCTGCAAGCGGAACACCTGTAAAATTAAATAAAATGAATATAAAAACTAAATTGATAATGCCATACAAACCAAATATGTAGTCGAAAAATCCAGGACGATCAAGGAAAGAGTGAAATGGCCCCATAACCTCGTAAGGAAGTTTTTTACTGATGTACAGTCGTTTTAAGTGCATTTGCTATTGATTACGTGAAATCTGAAATAGTGTTTAGTGCACTTTCTTTTGAACTCATTATTTTAATTGCCTTTACGCTTTTGTTTATTACTTTAATGGCTAGGATTTTGGAGGTCATGGTAAGGAGCTGTCCAGGTCAAATTGTTCCTTGAGAGTAACAGACAACCACAAAAGCAATATTATGGCTGGGACCAAGCATAAAATCTCGATCGATCTAAATAGAAAGTTTACATCTGAGACATCGTATACTCCGCGCTTATGCTAATAAATGGCACTTAGGCATATATACCGATAATTATTCTGAGAACATCAATTAAAAATGACTGAAGATGATATTCCCACTTGTTGGACTCCGCTTTACCGGTGGTGGAAACTTTGGAACTTCATTTCGTAATGACAGGATTTTTGACGCTTTATTTTACCTTTAAACAACCATAAGAGGATAAACAATATACAACTTTACTTTTAGAAAGTTTTTCAACTACCGTGAGGGCTGCACGTGGCTCGCGAGCCTTATTGTGCGTATCTTGTCGAGCAGATCCTTATATTTCAATATCCGTGAAAATGCGGGATCGCGACAAATATTTCCATCAAGCCACCACTAGGAATTAAAAATAATGAAAAGTTTTGCATTTTTCTCTCCTTGGACGTCCCAATTCAGTTGATTTATGGCAGCATTGAACCGAAATATGAAGCGATTCATAACATTGATTTATTTTGTTTCTTTTAGAAGCAGACGAATTGGAAAATGAGAAGGAAACTAATGCTGTTATCTTTAACAGGGTATAGTAAACAAAATATAGATATCCTTTTAGGTTCCATGCTCTTTTATTGGGACGCGCAAGAAAAAAAAATGCTAAGAGAGCAAAACAGAATGTAAGTGAACCGCATTAGGTGATGATGCCGTTCTAAATGTTTGACCGGTTGCCAAATTAAAAAGGAAAACGAGAATTATATAATCACAAACAGAGAGTTTAGTGGCCCGGTGCTTTTGCGGTGGCTTAGCAAAATATTATATCGGCTGTAAACTGCGGGGGATGAAAGAGAATTCATCGCTGAAACCCGGACTGCGATATTAGAGATAGCAGGTTGTAGGGAAGGGGTGAGGAGGGATGGATGGAAAGCCACGGTGGGCAGGGGGCGAAAGGATTACGTTATCTGGAGCGTCGCAAAGCCGCTCTTTCCCCTTGCTACCCCCTCTCTATCCCTTGCTTTGCTGCCGTCTCGTTCTGCTATTACAAGCAACAAATGGAAAAACTAGGAAAGCCACAACAGCAACCGACCAATGATGGATTGGGTGGATTCGGGGCCCCTCCGGCAGGTTTTCCACGCCGTTTGCCAAATTCACCGCGTAATTGGATTTTCGATCTACAATTGTTATTGATTCTCTACCCCAATCTTCCAATGGATCTCTTTCTGCTTCCATTTGCCTGTTTTCGGCGTTTCAAATGCTGAATAACGCCAGTGCAGTTCTTTCTAGCACTATCGCATTGATAACAGCGATGACGACTTAATGTGATGTACAAAATGAATAGAATAGTCTCGAGGATTGCCACACAAATGGATTGTGGGAGCTTTAAACTTTTCATTGATCTGGCAATCACGCAATCCTCTTCCGTGGCCTGATATTCAAGTCCCAAAAGATCGCTTGAACGACCTCTCTTCTAGCATCTGTGTTGTTCCGCTTTGATAGGGTCAGTTAAGAGGAAAGTGTTATAAGCCGATTTTCTGGCCAGCCCTTTCATACTGACCTCAGCTAAACCAATAATCTATAGGTATAGGCATAATAGATACCGGCTCGGACTGTGTTGTCGAACTTTTTGACATTTATATAAAGTTCTGCATTACTAATATATGCTCAAGGTAAATTCAACCACAGAGAGTATAGACAGAATAGAATACAGAAAGATACTTTATAAACATAAACATTTGCAATCTAATCTTAATCGTCCCGAAACATGCTACCAAGGTGATTCAGAAAATAAGTTACACTGCATTATTCCAGGACAAGGAAGTTTTATTGATCAAGGCTTTACAGTACAATATGATACTAAACACTTATCCGAAAGTCTAATTGTTCGATTCCCTGAAGATAAAAATCTGCTCAGATGATCTCAGGCGATGAAATGAGCATTGTTTATTACAATACTCAACTGCTGTGCAGTTTCCGCGACAGTCACTCTTCGATATCATCAACCTGCAGCACGGTGCACAACGTATTTGTTCTTGATGTTGTTGTTCTCTTCCTTACGTCTGTACAGTCTTGTCATAATTGATGGCACGGCTAGGCGAGACATTACATTTGCCAAAATTTTACTCAAATCTTCAAGCATTCGAAACGCTTTGGCTACAAAAATCGTACCGTTCCTCGGACCTCTACCTTGGAGTAAGTTTCCAGTCGACACGCCAATTTGTACTCGTGCTACAATGAACCTCTTATCGCTATTACAACGAAGGTAGTTCTTTAGGTTAGCTGTTTTCTGCGCATGCGCCATTCTTTTTGTGCAGTGCTTTTTTGGTTTATTTACGGACGCTCTTTAACATCTTAGGTCATCAGTGTTCCATTCAAATCAGGGCTTGAAACGGCCAACAAATTTTTCTCAGAGGCCTCTTCTTTCAGGCTTGAGGTTCTTTTTCGTGCTGTAAATATACGACACGGGACCCACGGCTTTACTTCCCTTCCGAAGGAAGCCACACTTAGGAATTTTATGCCCGAAAAAATCCATCGGTTATGGTCGGGATCGATCCCGCGATCTTGGGTTTAGGAGAGAAGCATGGTTACCACTATACCACCAGATCGACTTGTGTAGTGCTGCCAGATTGGGACAAGTGTAACTTACTTTTTGAATCCTTCTAGTAGAATATTTGCAATAAATCGCACTTCAGTATTTTAGATAATATTTCAGTGACGCCCAATGAAATATCCTGCTTCTTTATTCTTAAAACAGTTCCCGAATATCTCATTCCTAACAAGCTCAAGCTCACAAAGATGACGTATTAGCGAACATGCTGTTTAAGAAAGCCTGCAAGTAACGAAGAATTTATCCCACTTTGATGTCGGATATTCAGTTTTGCACTAATAACAGAGTATTACTAGCGAAACCATTTTCATTCTGCATTTCTCTTCCTAATCATATTTATCACACATCTGATTCTTAAATTTTACCCAAATATGATAAAGTAAAAGTAATTTATAGTGTTGCAATGTCCGGGTGGGTGTTAAGGAGAACATTGAGTCCTGCAACACAGCAGCTTAAACTTAAATGATGCTTTTAGAAATATGAGTACGTTCCTGTATACCGGACAATGTTTTCAGAAAAAAGAAACCCATTCAGCAGCTCTTTTGTCACGTATATGTTCCATATATGCCACTTTTATACATGTGCCGATTCCAAATAATCATGACGTTCCTTTATTTACCCTCCATGCTTTCGCTAATGTATTGAGAGCTCTCTGATTGCGAAAAGTTCCTGAAATCTGGTAATAATCTAATATTTTTTAAAAATTGATTTCATTTCATTTATGGTTAGGCATAAAAGGCTTACCTTGTTGAATTTTCAGAGATTTTTAAGCCAATAATAATCTCCATAACGTTTGTAATATACAATTGGAGGATATTGCTTTTTAAGGTTACTCTCCGAAAATATTCATTTCGTGTATCGCAGAAGGCTGCTAGCCACGCACGTGGGGCATGGCGGCTGGCCGACAAACCTTATTCCAACCTTATCTATCCGCATTCATCCAGTATATTAAAGGCTTGTATAATTACGATTAATAAAAGTATGTTTATAATCTTAATTTTACGTTATAATAAGTATAAATTATGTCCGTTTGCAATTAAGCATTACAGATGGCTTATAATAAAATTACCAGTTACTAGTAAAATTTGGAATTTCTATTTTTATATTCTCTTTCGGTTCATATACAGTTTGTCGATTATTTCCATACACTATATTTTAGGGTTTCTACAAATAATAGTCGCACCCGTAATATCTGGAGAACACTGTCATATCCTCTAGAAAGTATTTACTTCATCTAATAATCCTCTAATATGTCGAAGAGTAATGGAGAGCGTGGGTTGGTAGAATCTTGTTTTTTTAAATAGTGTTTAATGCCCGTTTTTACTATTGAGGCATCACGGATGGTGGATACTAATTTTATTGATTTGGTTTATTTACGGACGCTCTTTAACATCTCAGGTCATCAGTGTCCCATTCAATTCAGGGCGTGAAACGACCGACAATTTTGCTCACACCCCTCTTCTTTCAAGCTTAAGGTTCTTTTACATGCCGTAAATCTACGACACGGAACCCACGGCTTTATTTCCCTTCGCCACACTTAGGATTTTTACTTCGGAAAAAAATCCATCGACCTTGGCACGGATTGAACCCGCGATCTTGGGATTAGGAGGCAAGTATCACTAGACCAAGGACCGACATGTGGATAATAATGATACAAAAAATGGAATGATGAACTGGGAAAGCAGTCTTTTTTTTTAAGGAAGGAAGCTTTCCAGGTCTAAGTTTAGGATACCTCTCCGACATTGGGCATTTTTGAGAGATGAGAATAACCTGGAAAATAATCTCAGTCAGGTAGGGCATTCCTGGCGGGAATCAAACCCCTGATCTCCCGCTCACTAGTCCATGCCTTAACTGCCTCGGTTACCTGTTAAGTTTGGGGGAATCCTGTTTTAAATGTTTATATTTTTATTATCCCTTAATTTAAAAAAAAATCGAATATTTTTTGTGCGATATCTCACTGAATTTATGGCATATTGAAATAAACTAGGCCAAATACTCTCCTTGCAATTACAGTACATCACACACCATTCCCCCCCCCCCCCATAATTCAGGGAAACTATGTGAATTAATAGTGGATTTTTTGTGCTCTAGTTTTGTTTTGCGAACAAAATAAAAATTTAATAGTAACCGAGCCTCAATGGAGAAAATTATTAATTGCAGACCAGCATAATTGTGCAAAATCAAAATCAAAATGAACGGGACTTCATCGTGAAGCAGTTGCAATTCTTGGGATACAACCACTTTGCAAATTTTCAATTTTAGTAACTATTATGGATGAGGTTGACGAAATTCTTACTTTCTGATACACTAAGAAATTGCTTTGTAGAAGGCTCAGACGTTTCTCCGATGTGACCATTGATTAAGTTGTCTTCCTTTAGAACACGTCGTTTTCGGTCAGTAATTTTGGAACCTAGTTACATATATCTAAGAACAAGTTTTTTTACATTAACCGGAAAACCGAGAAATTTCTCTACATTTTGCCCCCACACACTGCTCTACGGGGATCGGCTATTACAAAAATGTCGCAACAATTTCTTTTTTACTGTTATGTTGTGGGTTGGTGCTTCAATACATACACTTTAATTCACAGAAATAAACGAAGTCACATGTACATAAGAAAGTTGTTATTACACTGCAAGCGAAATACTTAACTTACTTTTAGCAGTACTGACTTCGTGTCTGAAAGAGATAACGTACGAATTGATATCACCAGGGATTTGGTCGTTTGGCCTGCCGTTGGAAGATGACCAACTGGGACGGCTGGAATTATATTGGTATATCTTTTAGTTTCTTCTGATATACCCTACTAACATATATTTCCACCTACCTCAGTATTGGAGCTTATTTTACCCATTTTCCAGAGCAACATTTATAACTGCATATTTATCCATAAATGAATTTCCTTCTAAACTTTCTTGGCTTTATTTCTCGAAAATGCTTTCTGCATCCGTGTTTTACCTATCGATTCCTCCAGGTTCAGGTTATTTGATAGTGAGAAAGTGACAAAATACGCGTTGTAAATGCCTTGTTCAGGATCTATAAAATTTCCTTTTGGAAGGATGCATAAATTATTAAAAAATCATGAAAGTCTGTTGTGATTAATGCAACGCTTAACACTGGATTCTTTTACGATAAATTATTAATTTTAGCCTTACATTTTTATATTTTCTGTGACATTAACCTGTTTTGAATACTATTTGAGTCCGGACTTTTGTAACTTTGCATACACCTTAAGGGCTTGTCATAATTGATCCTTCAGTTTAAATGGAGAGCAAGGCAAATCAGAACAGTTCAAACTACAGTGGAGGCACCTCCCCTCTATTTTCTGCAGGAGAGCTGTGTAAGTGGGGTGGGTTGCCGCCAAGCAATATTCCATGCACTGTTATACTGTTGCGGATTGCTTAGAGCTTCTCGGTGTCCAAACGAAGGGCTCTAGTTATTGTCTGTAACAGTATAGTAATGCTATAATAGGACATCTGGTTTACTTGTCTTGTTTAATTTTTTTATTTAGTCAAGTAATCTTTGTTATCAAATACTTGGATTCTATAATTGTAGCGAATATATTGAGAATTGCCCTTTTTGTACTCTAATTTGATTTCTTAATTACACATTATGTATTTTCTGCTTGAAATTTTTTTTTCTTGAATTTCCTTTGAGTAACTGATAACAATAATTAAGGATTTTTATCAATTACATATAAAATCTGCTGTTTTATGGCCTATTGAAATTATTATACAATCACATTGTCCACGAAAATCTTGCTGGAACTGTTTTATAATTTAAACTTACAGCTCTGGTTTTTAATTTTATATAATTTTTACCATGTATTTTGCTGTAAGTAGGACTAAATTATTTGCCGGCTGGGCATGGCTGCTTACTGCAAAGTTGCAGATGCTATAACCTGAAAAAGGTAGATAGAGTGGACTCGCATAAAGTTAGTATTTTTATTTTAGTATTTATATATTTACTGAAAGCATACTACACTGTATATAAAACTGAAGAAAATAAGCACTAATCTGTATCATAGGAAATTCTGAAAATGATGTCCTTCAGCGGCAACACATTGTCGGCATCTGTGCAGGAATCTCCTGTATTTAATTTAGCTTTTTTTTTCGGTTCGGAAAACGTTTCTTATTATTGAGAGATCCTGTCTCTCTTAACATTTTAACAGGTTGGTGAACAGTTTTTCTACCTTGAGCACGATTCTTGTTAATCCTCTTTCCACATGTCTACAAAAGTTCGTTTTCATGTATATATCATACATAAAAATATACAACTAGAGGCATATCTGACTAGAACAATTTGCACACAATTAATACAGAATGAAAGCATCGAGTAACACACGAAAGCACAAGCATTTGCTGACAAAGTAGCACTCAAAAGCTGATACCTGCACATGCAATATAAGGTTGTGACGACTGGCTTCTCTTAATACGCAGCCGCGCCCTACCGACCCGTAACCCAAATAAACTCGCTGTATTAGTGAAGTGTTAACATTTGTATTTGTGTTTCAGTGCTGAAACCTAAAACACAACCTATTATATTTCTGGGAAATACTATAACGGTGTTTATGGCTGCATTATAAACCTGTGAGAATAGAATGAAACCTGGTTAAGTATCTTCTTAGAGGCTTGTTTTCGCAAAGACACACACATTATACATACTAATTATGAATATTGAGGAAAGCATATAGAATATGCAAAGAATTGACAAGATGTTCAGAATAATGGGAATGAAACACTGAAAATTAGTATTTGCAATAACTACGTATGCACACATGTATTCATACATAAAATGCAGCAGTACTGCCTTCTTGTTCCTTCTAGATGCCGTTAGCATGAAAATTATGTATATGTAATTTTCCCTGGTTTAATTATTTTAATTAGTTTGAAACATTGTTGCTTTCAATGAATATTTAATGGTTAATTTTACCTACGGTTCTATGCAATTCTGCCTTTCTATAATAAGAAAGTTAATTTTTACTGAACACAGCAACAGTTTGCATTTTCCTCTCAGTTACTTCAACAATAATAAAATAGTTTTATTATTATTATTGTTATTATTATTATTATTATTATTATTATTAAGGTGTAAATTAACAAATCCAGTATAACGCACTGCAATATTCCCAGTTTTATTTTCAGGGGTAACTATTACTTTTTGATTAGCAATATTTTATCTATTTTCACGCATTCCACGGAGTTCCAGAGAGTTTAGCGTATCACTTTTGTCCAAACTGTAACAGACTGCCACGAGATACCTGAAAATTCTCCACCGACACTGCTATTTTCTTACATTAAAGACTGAAAGGAAACTATAAATATTTCCTGTTTCTCATATTATTAAAAATATCTGAGTATGCAATTAATAAATAAGGAATAAATGAATGCCAAAATTAGTTACACTTCCGTAGCCGATTTTTGTTAGCACAGTACTGAAAGAGTTTGCAGAGACGTGACAACGTTGTTTTCTCGAGCGAACTCTAATACACTGCGTTCCTCACGCTATTCATATCAACGTAACATAAATAAACAGCTGGATGGCTGTAATTTTCAGTTCTAGGAAAAAATCATCAAAGCTGAAGCACAAGAAACGCGTTCTACTGTACCGTTTTGTATTATATAAAATATCTTAAAATGGCAATAAAACATCTAGTTTATAATAACTAAACTCTTTTGTACAGACATAGATGGATAACTTACTCTTACACACTTTTATAGTGTTTATCATAGGCCAAACTTTAAATATTCATTGCAACACACAGTAAGCTTTCATTACTGATTCAATAATAGCAGTACTATCACACAAACTCGTTCAAATTGAAAACATTTGTCAACATTCACACAGCTGATAAAAATGTCCTCAAAATCTCAAAAATAGGAGAATTAAAGCATTGAACATGTCATAGAAATAACAAATAATGCATAAATCATGACAAATATAAAAGGTGCCAGGTCCATTGTCCCAGGGTATGCAAGAATTGGAAAAAAAATATAGTATAGTTTTCTAAAATAACTGGGGTGAAGTTTTAGCTTTTATTGTTGAAAATGTCGGTCCTGATGGTCTAGTGGTAACTACAAACTTGGGTCTATGAGGTTTGATGGAACTTTTGGGACATTACAGGATTAATTTCGAAAATTCTTTAAACATACCATAAGCATTAACAGCGGATTCCAGTTATAGCGTTTATTGTTGTTGATTTAGTTTATTTACGGTAGCTTTTAAACATTTCATGTCATCAGCGTCCCATTCAATTCAGGGCGTAAAACGGCCGATAAACTTTGCTCAAATGACTCTTCTTTCAGGTTTGAAGTTCTCTTACGTGCTGTAAATATGTGGCATAGGACTCGCGGTTTTACATACCTTCTGAAGAAAGCCATACTTAGGATTTTTACGGTCGGAAAAAACCCATCGACCCTGGCCGGGATTGAACCCGCGATCTTGGATTTACAGTTTACGAGGCAAGTATGGGTACCATTAGGGGGTTTACCTAGAGCAACCTTTAATGTGTTTATCTCGGCCTTTACGTACCCTGAACCTGTTTTGAGCTCCAAGGAGTGCGCTTTTAAGAGGTGGGTTATTACGCACATTATACGTTACCTCAAACCCAGTATTTAATGGTCTTATTAGGTTAGCCACTCTTAACCCTTTTCTGTCAATTGTAGTGGAGTATTTCTCATTTAAGATGTCTAATTGCATGTGACATTTTCCTCTTATTCAATTTCAATAAGCTTACCCTTATGTGCAACTACTTTTAAAGAAATATTGTGTAAATTACATATAGAAAAAGATTTGAAGGAGAAAAAAACGTCTTCAAATTTAAGGGCTCCTAAGATATTAGGCATTTCCTAATGCATTGTCTGAGTATTTATAAATACGGGAATGAGAAGGAAATTTGTTTGTATTAAGTAGGATATCTAGAAATATAAATTTGATAAAATGTTGTTTTTTAGCTAATGGGCTTAACCACTTCAAATAAATTAATACAGGAGGCATTCCTGTAAATTAATCAAACAAGAAAATGTAGTTTTGAGTATAGCTGATCCATATCTTGGATAGTTGCTTAAATATTTCTCTATATTTACAGCAACTTTCTCGTCATATGTACCTACTCCTTGACTTTGACTTTGTACTCGCTTGCTATCTTAAAAAAAAAAAAAAAAAAAAAATGAAAACAAACCCTCATACAATGTCAATGAGTCATTTGCAATAATGAGCACTTTCTAGTTTATTTTTTCAGTTGAAAAATCAAAGATTATTTATAGGGTGTTGATTATTCTTAAATAGCAAAAGTGCACATCTTCATTAACTCTAGAGATAAAGTTACTAAATGTACGCGTGTGCAGGGCAAGAATATAATAGTTTAATGCTTTTCTATAAACCAATTTAATTAAATTATGGAAAGCGCAAAATGGAAACTAATGCTTATTAATGCAGTTCTAAAAGGACGAAGACAAGGTTTTACGTAATATCCATTTATGAACGGCTCGATCTCATTTAAAAAGAGTTAAACGAAATCCAATTTATAATATATTTTTCTTTGCGCATTTTAAATGGAAAATACAGTTCCTTTTTCAAATAGATTTTGACAAAAATAAAGTTTTCATGCAAGGCAAGCAGAATTACAAACCGGAGGTTGATTAAAATTAAGAAATGAAAAACGGTAAAACTTTTACGAAGATTAACGCAGTTCTAATCTATCCTAATAAAAGTATAACAGCTTTGAAATTAAAGGAAATTGTCTGTTGTGACAGCATTTAATGACTTAAATATTTTTTCTAAAGACATTTAATTTTATGAAGAATTTATTAAAATTAACAATAACCAAATACATGGAAAAGAATTTGGATATAATTCAAAGAATTCATTAATGCAAAATTTTGATACATTTGTTTTTTATACAAACTGTTCCAGTCCTGATGTTCATTTCACTATGTTCAAAAATTAAAGATATATGATCCACTGTAAAGTATACATATTTCTGAAACTTAATTTACAGTCAACTACAACTAGACGCTTCATTATATTGCGAATTCTGTTATATGCAGCATTTGTAACCCAAATATAAATTTTAATATTGTAAATGACACAAAGTATGAATGTTTTAAAAAAAGAATGAAGTACATCTTTCCAAATCATATAGGTTTTTTTTTTTTTTAGATATTACTGGAATTTTGTTTTTCTTGTAGTACATAGTCAGTTATTTCTTTGTTTTTTATTTCAATGCATGTACTCTTGAATTTTGCAGTCATTGTCTCTTGTGTTAGGAGCAATATAGTGCGTGCAGTACAGTATGAACCATTACACAATGGTACAGCCCGTGTTTATTGTCCACACGTACTCAGAAACTGCAACGACAAAGAAGTGCCAAATACAATTTAAAGTACGAAACCACCAAAATATCCATTCAGTATCTGGGGAGAAACTGAAATTACGGAAATATTGTTGGATATCAAAAAGGCCGTCCTAGACTGCCAGAAGGAACGGTGCAAGAGTTAAAAAACAGAATGCAAGCCTGTGCATAAAGTCCTTGGTAAACTCCCTCAGGTGATGGGGGTTTTCACTAGTAATGTCAGTGAAATAAAAAAAAAAATGTTACTGCTGTTCAAGAATTAACATTTCCCGATTAACAAACGGAATCAACTACAGTGAGTTTGTCATTCAACTTTCGGGAATAATGGGCTACATGTGTTTTGCCGGCAAGGCGTGGTTTCACCTAACTATATACGTCAATTTCCACAGCATTCATATTGCAGTGTGGTTTGCTGTGTTGCGGCGCCACACTATTGTCTCGTCTTCTTCACACAATGGCACATACCAAATTTGACATAGGAATCTCCTGTATATTTGTGAATCAGTTGAAGTACAGGAACATTTTACTGCTTCGTTTTTGCAGAATAGTTTACCTGTCACATCTCTATTGTCAGCATGGCTAAATAGTTTCATTTTTTGAAAATAATGCAATTTCTTCGTCCACCAAGTTCGGCTTCTACCTTACCCCGTCAAATTGCTTCCTATAAAGCATGCTGGAAGGGAATCGTAACAGCCACAGACTCTCGTGGAATTATAACAAAGAATTGGCGAGAAGTTGGCCCTGGTGGTGTAGTGGTAACCATACTTGTCTCGTAAACCCAAGAACGCCGATTCAATCCACAGATTTTTTTTTGTCTCGGGAGTAATAATCCTAGATATGACTTCCTTCGGAGTAGAGGTAAATCTGTGGGTCCCATGTCGCAGATTTACGGCACGAAAAAGAGCCTCAAGCCTGAAAGAAATGACCTCTGTGCAAAATTTATCGACTGCTTTACGCCATGAATTCAATGAAACGCTGATTACCTGAGAATGTTAAAGAGCGTCCGTAAATAAACCAAATAAATAATTTGGCGAGAAATTGAGGCAGATATCTTAAGTAATAAAGAGAGTTGTGTACAGGTATGTCTTTATGATAATGGCAACCCTTTTCAATCCTGGATATGAGATAATCATGCTTCTAATAGAAGAATGGTTGTTTGTGCAAAATGTTTATTAGTATAAAAGTTATACAAAAATTAGGCGCGAGTGAAACAACCAAGTTGTATTTTAGTCGGACTGTTAAAAATTCGAGCATCAGCATTAATGGTTACTTTCACTTTGAATAGAACTGATTTTCAGGCTGGTTTCATGAGTAAATCACTTTACAAAAGGTAACATAAATGAACATATCTTATAGTTTTTGTTATTCCTATTGTTTACCTCTACTCAGAGAGAGTTTATATTGCAATTTTTCTTGTTCTTGAGGAGATCTGAATTGAATGGATTTGAGTACTAATGATGTTGAGACAAACACCAACAAACTTTCCTTACTTAATTACCTGTGCTTTTCTTCGGTTTCATTTTAGCTAAATGCTGCTTTCCATGGCTAATATACACTTTTTTGCTTTCGTTATCTTTCGGCTTGCATATAATTTTCCATAGTGCGGATAAACGTATATTTAAATTTTAGCATTACTTTCTATGTAACTTTCTGTGTAATTTAATTTAAGTGTTATATATCTAAATTATTATATTTCCCATGCTTGATGACACCTAAAGGTTAAGCGCAGAGGACACAAGCATTGCTTATGAAAGTATATTACGAATTGTGTCTGATTTTCTTTGACAATATTTAGAATACTTTATACTTTTCTCTTTTATTGTTTTAATCATTACGTCCCATACTCGCTGCCCAAATTTTGTAGGCTATGAATGGAATCATTTATGGCAAAAGTGAATCTGAAGTTCATTGGTACCAAAGCAGCTTAATATTATCCGTAATATCCAGGATATTTAATTTTTTTCAGTTACTTTATTTGGTCCAAAATTTACCAATATTTCTCTGTACGCTTTGCTGTTAGGTGATCCCAAACTATTGTCAGTAAAATTCCATAAATATTGGGTTGAGCATCATTCGAATGATCTGTAATGTCCTTGAATCTTAATTTATATCACTTTCTGCTTTAGTTCTATCCTTGATTGAGCTACTGAAATTACAACTTAAGTTTTTAAAATTACTTTGATTTTCTAATATACCTTTGTTAGATTTGATTTAATTAATAGATATAGAGAAGGCATTTTTCGTACTTCAGCCATATTCAAGGGTACACCGTTTCGAGTATGCCTGCGCCCACAAAAGGGGCACATTTGGGATGAAGGACTGAGATGAAGGAGACAACGGGTGACCAGGATCTAGTTGATGTGATGTACACGGGATCCCTAACGTTGTTTCTAGATAGAGCTCCCAAACCCAGCGGAAAACATCGGAATTCAAGTCCCTCAGAAGGGCCGCTTCCAACAAGACGTCGGAGCAGAAACCTTTCCACAGCGCAAACCACCGCCACGCCGCACACAACACCAAATAACCTTGTTTGGCCTGTAAAAGTACTAACGGAATTAAATGAGATGAAATGGGAGAGCGTCAAATTCCTAGAAAGGAAATATCCATCTCAGTATTTGCCTAAGTGACCAGGAGAAATAACGAAACATCTCAAGGCCAGGATATCCAACGCCAAGCCATATAAACCCGGACTATTTTACCTCCCGGGACACCCCGCTCGGTAATATAACTTTATTATAGATAGTTAATTTTTGAGCCATGGTAATGGATATTCGGCATTTTTATAAAAAATTTAAAATTACAGTATTTCTACCACCTTATTTCACGCCAAGGGGATGCTTTGAACATATTTTATGGTATTCCGGTTTAGCATAACTATTTCTAGTCCCTCTTCTTAACCGAATATAGCATTTCATCAACATTAGACAATATTAATACTTTCGATAGGCATTGTCAATAATTTGAAGTAAAAATGGGTAGCAAAAAACAAAACAAATAGCCGTGGTTTGCTACTCAGAAATCATGAGTGTTAGAAACATTCATGTGGGTACAAAATTTTGAATAAGCTTTAAATTTGAAGGATAAGAGGTTCCAATTTCATGCTCTAGTAAACCGCCACGGGTGACCGAGGAAGTTAAAGCGCTGACGCTTGTGCCGGAGGTCTGGGGTTTGATATCCAAGAGGACCGTCTCCCTCACTGAGGTTTTTTTTTTTCAGATTTTCCTCAGTCCTTATAAATGGAAAATGCCTGGGAAGGACTCTAAACTTAGGACCGGAACGCTTCCTTCATTTAAAAAAAAATCTCTCTCTCCCCCCATTTTATCATTTTATCTCGTGTATCTTCAGTGTCCACGCCTTAGTAGTAAAAATGGGCGTTAAACACTTAGAAAGCTCTATTAAAGACTTTTGTTAATAAACTCGTTTTAACGTTGTTATATAAACGGTGTGATACTTTAAAATAAGCTTATGCATTAATGAGCATGTGTAATTTAACTCTGTTTTAGAGTAAATATAAAACTTTATTTTGAATCTCCTTTAATTGCAACAAATATCCTCTTTTACTGGTTTATGTTAATTTTAATTCTTTCCTGTGGTACTAAAGATAGCACATCTTTAATTTGTTCATACAGAATGTGCAGGTTTCAGTGTCTCGCTACGGGTGTAACAAAACCAGGATATTCGACTGTGTAAATGAAAGTTAATGTTTAATACTTTCGATCATAATATAGTATTTTAGCCGAAATTGTTAATGAAATTAATTGATAGTATGTAGCTTTATGCTAAATATACTTTAATTAGATTTTGCAATAAGAATAACTTTCTAACATTTGTGGTTTCTAAGTTTTAGATCTTTAAAATCATGTTTGGAGCACCCAATATATTTGTATTATTGTTTAAACTCTTTCATGTGCGTCCATTGGCATTACATTTCTTTAGTTTTGCTATATTATTTCTTTTGATATTACTGTAGTATGTTACAAAATAACCGTATACGCCTCTGCAGCATGACGGCAGAATACAACTGGATTAGCAATCTGCAGAGGCCCACTCCTGAACGAAAGTCACCCAATGAAAATAATTACTTCTCCAACGAATGGGTGAGTGATTGGAAATATAGCAGAAATGACAAACTAGAACCGGGAAAATCCTATCTGTACATCTGGCACTTAAAAAGCAATGGTGAAACCGGGGACACTTTGCTGAGTAAACATATCGCTGACGTCATCAGAAGTAGAGTGAATCTAGGGCACCTGCTAGAATGTGGTTATGGGTTTTAGTACATTACGTAAATTACACCTCATTGGAATTTCATGGAAATCCAATCTGCCGCACATACGTACAGAGTGGTTCATTCACAGTTGCGCTTTCTTATACATACTGCCTGTTTTGGCCACATACACGCTATAGCAAATAGTCAGTTGGGGAGCTATATAGGGTGTTCCAAGATTTTGACTTTCAGAGATGAAGGTCATATTTACTCTGAAGTAAGGAACTACACTCTGAAACATTTAGTTAAATGTTGTATGTCATAGCAGTCTTTGATGCGAGTTAATGGAACGGCTTAGGCAGCTCCTTATGCATTTTGGGTAATTTATTAACTTAGGATAATGATAAAATAAGTCACACATTTAATGCACATAATAATGCCCCGTAAATTTGATGCAGACATGATGGAGTTGCAATAGGCCATGTGGCATCCTGGAATTATTCTGGAATTATCACATTTAGGACTTTTGATTTTCATTATCGAAAATGACTCATAGACAGGACAATTTTACACGATTTCAGTAGAATAAACCAAGTGATATCAGATCTGGAATACTCATTGGTTAAGCAATAGAACATCTTCCGATCCACCTTTGATATTCACAAGCTGCGAATTGGGCTGGAACACCATCATGAAGAACCCACATGCGTTGAAGAACAAGCGGGGAGAATGCCTCTCAAAAACACCATGTATATTCGTGCAATTAAGCGAGGTGGCAAAAGATACGGGTCCAGTACATAATCCTGGACTATACTCACCCACATGTAACTGTTTACAGAGGGGTTGAACAACAACTGTTATGGCTTGTAATAGAGACCTCCGAGGAGAGGTGTGGATTTTGCTTAGATGAACTATAACGATGGAAATATATTACGCAATTGTTTTAAAGAGATACATTTTAAACAACTAATAAAATGAAAAAATTAAAAGATTCTCTATTTCGTGCCGAAAATTGTCTCAAGTACCTAAGAAATAATAAAACAAGAAATTATAAGGTTAACTAACAATATTCTTATCATTAGTCATGGTTTATATTCTCCAAGTATTTTATTTATCATTTACTATACAGAATTATAATTAAAATCATTAGTAAGATATTAAGGAACATTTGTATCTGACATAATTTGAAAATATTTTCTTTATTGGTTTTCTCTACTTTTAGACTGTAGCAAATGTGCTTTTGGAAATCCATGCACTATACTAATGACACATAAATCAATATAGGAATTTTCTTGCAAATAACCCAATACATTAATCTATCCTTAAATTCAAGAAAATCCAGGGGGAATGTACGAGGCGTGACCGGAAAGTAAGTACCATTTCATTCTACCGCCACCGCCACCGCAACGCTAGTGTCGCAGCTCCACGCATGCGCACTTGTCTCTTTGGTTCATTGTCTTTCCACTGACGCTATTACAAAATCGGATTGTGTTGTGTTTATAGCTGTTTGTGATGTTCGAAATATTTAAGACAATTTCTGATCCCGCCGACTGTGCAGTGCTTTCCGTAATACGTTTTTTGGATGCAAGGAATTTTAATCCAGGTGAAATTCATCATCAAATTGTAGATATGTATGGTGAAAATGTAATACAGATGAAACGGTGAGAAAATGGGTTAGGCAATTCAAAGATGGACGATCCAATGTTTATGACGAAGCACGGAGAGGACGGCCTTATGTTGTCACTGATGGTTAGGTTAAACAAGTGAATGAGGCAATTCGTGTAAACAGACGGCTCACGATAAGAATGCTTTGTAATGTGTTTCCTCAAATTTCAAAAACTGTTGGCATGAGATTGTCACAAAGCGCTTAAATTATCGCAAACTGTGTTCCCGTTGGGTTCCGAAGATGCTTACAGATGTCCACAAAACGAAGCGACTTGACATTTCTTACCCGATACAGTGATGAGGTAGGTGAATTCTTAAGCAGGATAGTGACCGGTGATGAAACTTGGGTTTGTCATGTCACTCCAGAATCAAAACTACAGTCGATGGAGTGGAGAAACACAGGATCTCCCAAACGACAAAAATTCAAAACAACGTTGTCAACACGAAAAATCATGTGCACTGTGTTCTGGTACAGACGGGGCATTCTGCTTGTTGAGATCCTTCCCAGAGATCAACCATCAATGCGGTACGATAGTGAGATACATTGGAAAATCTTCGGCGCTGAATTCAAAGCAAAAGGCGTGGAATGCTCAGTCAAGGCATTGTGTTGCTTCATGACAACGGATGTCACCATTCGACTGATGTCACACAAAACAATATTCACCAATTTGATTGGGAGCATTCAATCACCCGCCGTACAGCCCAGATCTCGCGCCTTCTGACTACCACTTGTTCTTGAAATGAAGCGTGAGCTCGGAGGAAGGCGCTTTGACAGCGACGACGATGCAAAAACGGTGTTCAGCAGTGACTCTATTCTTTGCCGGAGTCTTTCTTTGAAGACGACATACAAAAGTTGATTTCCCGCTATGACCAATGCCTGAAAAATGGTGGCAACTATGTCGAAAAATAGGTTAAGGAATCCTCTTTCGTGTACAAATATATTTTGTTGTGAAAACAAATATTTATGCTTTTTGTTCCAAACATGTACTTAATTTCTAGACACGCCTCGTATGATTTATAGCTACAATCATGAGTAGAGGAGGTACTTTTTACATCAATGTTATGAAAAATATTTTTGAATACAGTTGAGATATTAAAAAGAAAATCGTTTCTATTAATTAGCTTTTCTCTAGAAATAGATAGAATGCAAATGCAAATCGGTATATAAACAAGGTAATTAATGTAATAGAATAATGAGTTTAAATTGGCAAGAATTCATAGTTAGGAATATGCCATTTTGTCAACACAGACAACGGTTACTTTTACTTGAATATTTATCCCGGTAGGAATATACATTATGGAAAACACACCCTCTTAGCGTCGTATGAAAGCGCGTATCACACGATTTAGTATACTAAGGATATTTTCTATCATCTCGTCTCTGGGGCTTGGGACCAACAAGTGATTGACGACTTGTGACACTTCGGATACCTCCTTAGCAAGAAGTTAAGTTTAACCAATTTCGGCGACCGTGCTGAGCACTTGAGTTGCCCAAATCTGGAAATCAGTCGCGAACTGGTGTGAAATATGATGAGCAGTTGTTCCATCCTGCTGGATCTGCATCTGTGGTAGGTTTCTGTAGGTACTTTCTGGAAGGAAAAGACCATTTACCATTATTGCATGTAACAGCCTCAAAGAAATGAGTATTGTGCCGTCACGTGTTCACTGTGAGGCACTTTCTCATGCTGCTGCTGAAGTGGACCTCTTGCTGACATTTTTGGATAGTTAAAAATGGGCCTCAGAAGCAGTTCAGAATCTGCAGATGTAGCTGCAAAGCGTCCAAAGAAGACCAACGCTAAAGTTTTTCGGGTATCTTTTCATGTTTTTTTTTTTTTTTTTTTTTTTTCAGTCGTTGAAGGACGGAAATGCAAGTCATCATGGGCGTTGCACCGCAGAGAGGCAATGCTGAGGTCTCCTGCTGAGTGCACAGTGGGTCCTTTCTACTCACATAGATAGTCCTTGAAATATTGAAGAGCTACGGATTTGGCGACAGTTCATTATCGAGTCCAGTTAAAATGTAGCTGCATCAAATTCTTATTGCACCGAGTTCCTTCAGTAAAGTTTTAGCCCTGAATCCTAATTAGGAATATTCGCACTTTACTGCCATTAAATTAGCTTAATGTCTCTTTATTTGGGTCATGTCAGTCGCCTCTCGTGCGGTTTTTCTCTTGCTTGTTAAAAATCGATAGCTATGAATTTCCTCTTCTCCTCCAGGTTAAATTGTATGTAGAAATGCAAGTAGCCCTCTTCTCTCCCATTCATAAACATATCTTTGTTTTATGTACTCCGTGTTGACTGTTTTGTTAACAGGCATTGTGGCAAAAATATAGAACTGATTTTAGGAGCAACTCTTCCAAAATTAGAAGCTTTTTGAGATATATCTTTCGACTAGCCATGCTTCATCCAAATTTGGTAGGTGTATATTTCTCTACTTTATACCTGACATTCCAGCTTCTCATAAACTAGTTATCCTCTGTGATTACCTATGTGGAATTTATGTATTCTACACTTGCACCATTTATTTGGGCCAAAACATGCGAAAGATTTCATGCCATGTTCAATTATTTTTTTTATAAAGCCCTAACGAACATTTATACCTTCATTGAAGTTTTAAAGAAGATGCAGATAAACAATAAGATAAAAATATTATGAAATAGTCTGCAACTGTTCTAATAATGGTGGTGTTCTAATATTAAGAAAGTCAACAAACTTTAGTCCCTCATCACTAACTTTGATAAAGGTTCTATTCTCAAGCATGTATTACAGCAAGCCAAATGTATTTATTTGAAACTACATGGCTTTCCAAATACCTTATCTTATTATTATCATTAAGTAACTCACGCAAAATAAATGCATTTTTACAAACAGTAGAAACAAGTTTTAACCATACCATAAGTGCAAGTTAATATAAGTGATATTAATTTCAACTTATGTATGTAAGTTAGTACGTAGATTGATGGCAATTGCATGTCAATGTATTTTATGATACGGGAGGAAATGTATCCATAACGTTTGTGAAATTGTTTATGATTAGGAGGGAACGCAACTTTACCTTAATGTGGAAAGGGAATTGGGGTGTTTACTTCGGAGGAAATTACATAACTGCGGTTTATTTCAGGACTAATTTATGAAAAGCACACCCTGAAAATCACCTGTATGTACCCACATTGAAAGTTGTGCCTGAAAGTATTTCTTTATCTAGAGGCGGCCGCTAATAGCTATTGATGATGTGCGACCTTATAGTCACTAGAAGCACTTTACATCACTGTTAACGCGAATCATATGCTATTTTATAGCAGTTGTTCAGTATTTACAAATAAATTAGAAGTGCGATAAGTTATTTAATCTCCTGGTTTCTCTAAATAGTTACAGCCAATTCATTTGTTGATTGTTTGTACATTTTAAGCCGTTTACATTTTTTTATACTTTTAAAAGTAAACAATGCATCGCTCGTCAATTGCCTGAATATTTAAACGTCAGTTGTTTCATTTTACTACGATCGTTCACTGTTAAAATACCGGCTTTTAAAACGCGACGTGTAAAAATGTAATTTGGAATGGATTAAATAAAACATCACAGCCTGAAGCTGTGTAATATTTTTATTATTACTTTTATTGCTGTGATAATTGGAGTGAGGCTATAAAGTAACTCTACTAACACCGTTTTTTATTTGTTTATTTACGGACGCTCTTCAACATCACAAGGTCATCAGCGTCCCATTCTATTCAGGGCGTGAAACGGCCGACAAATTTTGCACAGAGGCCTCTTCTTTCAGGCTTGAGGTTCTTTTTCGTGCCGTAAATATACGACACGGGACCCACGGCTTTACTTCCCTTCCGAAGGAAGCCATACTTAGGATTTTTTCGCCCGAAAAAATCCATCGATCATGGCTGAGTTCGAACCCGCGATCTTGGATTTAGAAGGCAAGTATGGTCTACTAACACCGTAAAGGCAATTGACCGTATGACAGACTCGTAACTATACGAAAAGTATGTTAATGCAATTCCTTGATAAAACAAGATATGGCGTAACCCCGAATAAATAGAGCTCTGCTTTTGTTTTGTTGGAAGACACGAATCGATGCGACGAAGATCAAGTTTTGGTAAATATTTTTTACAACAGCATGTGCTATTGTTAGGATTTGTAAACGCATTGCGTGCATTGTTTTTGCATATCTTTCACAGAGTGGACGTTGGATTCAACCTGGTTGAAAGTTCATCTCTCAGCATTTGTGCATAATTAATTAATCAGTAATGTCATGGATACTAGAACAAGCTATGACGGACTCATAAGCCCATTTTCCGCGCACTTACCGGAATGCACAAGTAGACTAATGACTAGCGATGATATACGGGCGCAATATCCCATTGGGCACTTTACACAGCCTCGCAAATTAACTCTCTTGATGCATAGCAACTCCCCCACCACAACCCCAACTTATTTAGGTACAACCGCAGACTGCTTGTAATGAGTGGTATGCCCTGGTCTTCTTTCTCAGCTGAAGTTAGCACACAATAATGTGACACGTCGAAGATTCTACATCATTAACATTAGAACTGCAAAAGGAATATATCACTTTAATTTCTGTGGTTTTTCATAACTTTATAAATACAAAAATAGTGCTCTTTTGTTCATCATCAGCGCACAATACTAATATTTACTTGGGTTTGTTAATATTTAATCAATTTCACGGAGATTTATTCATGAACTAATATAATAAAGAAATACTAGTACGTTTTTTGAAAACAATAACGCTGAAGGTGGAAAAGTATATAGAATTTTGATTCTTCAGTGGTTCAGTGGTAGGTTAAGTGACTGTTAGAGATATAGTTTCGCGTTTAGAGAAATGCGAGAAATGGTTGATATTGAAGGGACTTCCGCATTAGAAATCTAGTGTACGAAATTGAGAACTAAGAAGACTATAAATATAAAAAATATCTAAGTGAAGTAACCATAATCACAAAAAGACATATATACAATAACATACGCCACAAGGGAACATTTTCCTCAGGTATGTAAAATAACGACATAAACAAATTGTTTCAACTTCAAAGAAAATGCTTAAAAGTAACCGAGAAAAGGTTACAACATTATAAAAATTTAGATCTGTATCTACAACCTAGAAGAACATAATTAACAAACATAGCAACATAGCCGTTAACTTTACCATTCTTCTTCCTCTCATTTAGTGTTACAGCCCGGGGTGAGCCTTGGCCTGCCGCAGCGACCTCTGCTTCCTCTACCTCCGTCTTATAACTTCATTAATAGAGGGCAGTATTGCAGGGGGCATTGATCAGCATGCCGGCACACGGCCGCCACCCATCACGCGGCTTTCATTGATCGAAGAACGCCCTCTCTCCACCAGGCAGCTTCCCAAATGTCCTCACGAGGTTGTGTGAACCTCGTTCCAGAAGTCCCTAACGTAGAAAAATTCCTAATCAGGTTCCGGAAATCGAACCGGGGCCTCTCGGCTAGCAGTCAGCAATGCTAGCCTCTAGATCAAGGACCTTTACCATCATATCACCATATTAATGACGGATGTTATATATATTAAAATAAATAAAAATTGAAACATAAGCAAATAAAAACATAGTAAAGCAGCATTAATTCATGTCATACAAGATGAAATCATTAACAATGTAATAAAATGTTCTTACAAAACCGAATCAAATAAAAATGGATTATAATATAAGCTTAAAAGACCTGCTAACCAAAATGGCTCGGTAACAGCAAACAAAAATTGGTGTTTATGTCTGAGATGCTCTTTACAAAAATAATAATCTTACCCAAAGAGAGAGAAATTCCCTAAATGGTCGGGACAGTGTAATTTTCTATTATAGTATGTATATACACAAAATTATTTTTGACCTGCGTCCACAGTTGAGAGTAGCGCCTGTTGGGCCTAGGTCACGCTAGTTGTCTGTTATAAAAACAATTTCCACGCTGGTGGCTGCACGTGCAATTTGCTCATAGTTGTTTTTGTTATTTTAACGTAATTTGCGGTTAAGAAATCAATGTAACTTAAGTTATTGGTACGCCAGTGTTATACAAACAAATTTTGCTGTAGTGTATTGTATTGAAATCTTGCTACTAGAATAGACAATAAATAATGTCTACAGGAATAATCTCATACGTTAGAAAAACTTTAAAAATAAATAAGGAAGGAAGCGTTCCAAGCCAAAGTTTAGGGTACCTCACCAGCATTTGCCATTTATGAGGACTTAGGAAAATTAGGAAAAAACTTTCGTCAATAAGGATGATACTGGTGGGAATCTAACCCCAGACCTTATGCTCACGAGCCCGCAACTTAACGACTTCGGCCACCCGTGGCGGTAAATTTTATCAAATGTGAGAAATGCATAACTACAGACGGACATCTCTTCAGACAGCTCTTGGTACAGGCTAATGCTCATTATGAAATAAAAGTAACATTAAGGATATCTCATTATTGATCAAATCTGTTCCAATGGAAATGCGAAAGCAAGTTTTTCATTGACGGAGTTGGCTACTGGCGCAACCCGGGTCCCACGCAGCTTGCTTTTAGCTGCGGACGCAAGGTGAAAATAACTGTAGTATCCAGTCGTTTTTGCATCACGCCAGAAAGACCTGAGTCTTGTAAATGACGACTATATAATTAATATCACGTTGTAAAGTTCTTTTGAATGCCATCACAGCGTATGTTACCCAGGCCTTTAGCCTCGAAAGGCACGGATGGATGGATAAATGGTCTGGAGCGAATACTTTCAGATTAAAGTTACCGTGTTCACGGCAGTTCTTTGTGCCTACGTCCCCAATTGAAACACCTTTGGGAGGAAGGGATGAATCGAGAGAGACACCGGGCGGACTGAATCTGCGGATGGTGACTGCGCGGATGCACTTATGGCACCTAAAATGTTAAGGATGCCGATGGAAGGCCCCCATTAGTTCGTGCTTCTCAGAAGGTACGGAACAGAAACCTTTCTTAAGCGCAAGCCGCCATCACACCGCACCAGCGCACCTCCCCCTGTAACAGAACAAATTGAATGAACGATACGAGATGGGAGAGCGGAAAATTCCTGGAGTGTAAATAACCATCACGTTATTCGCTTAAATGGCCAATAGAAACCACGAAAACCCAAGGTCAGGAAGGCGGGCTCAACGAGAATGGAACCCTGGACCTCTGCTTGGTTTGAAAAAGCATAGGATGATACGGCATTTATCGTTTCAACCCAGTGTTCTGATGACCAGATTATACATGTTGTTATTTCATGTTAATTTCTAGTTATATCTGTAATATTTTGCGATAAAAATATGTTGCAAAATTATAAGACATATCACTAATGTTTGGTAAATGCAAGGAGTAACAATATTGGCATCAGCAATGCTTAAACCTACCATAAATTCACTTTTTGATTGGATTGAAAGCCTGGGATAAATACCTGAGATAATCAATTTGATCGAAGCAGAAATCAAACCTTACCCTCCGGGTATAGCTGCTTATACAGCAGGACTAACTTGTGAATGCTGTTTATGGGTTGCAGCGAAATACTGGCGTCACCCTGCAGAGCAAGTGACTGCACAGTCAAAGTGTATACAAAACGAACACAAAATGGTAGGAAATGTTGAGCAGTATGCACTTTATTTATTAACAGCGTAAGTAACTAAATATTCGGACGACATTGCAATGAAACCTCCAAATGTTGGACCACCCTACGTGGAACATCAAGTGAAGGGCTTATATTTGTTTAAAATATTAATCATTAAATAAGCAACAATGGAAAATGAATAAATGGTGTGAAAAATACGAATAGAAGAAAAGTAGAAAGTGCTTAACGAAAAATGAGCGCGAGTAGAGGTAAGAAGGAAAAGCGCTCTTTCCTTCAATGAGGCATAAAATTCTTTAAGGTGAACAGACTAATAAATAATAGCATATTTTCATTTCAAAATAATTATAACAATAAGATAAATGTATTATAGTTTGTGGCAAAGGTCGGCCTGCAGTAATTATGGTTTACTTAAAAACGACTTCGAAATGTACAATATTTACAAAATATATTTATTTTAGCAATGTGTGTTTAGCATTGGTCATCTAATGAATTCTTTTGTTAAAACTGGCTAAATATACATCTAATTTATTATATTGGATTGAATTTATTGGATGGAGAATATTTCGGTACTTCGGGCTTGCTCACGGCTGGCCGTTTGTGCCTACTCCCCCAATAGGGGTATCTCTGTGAGGAAGGGATGAAGAGCTGGAGAAAGCTGGCGTTTAGGGTTCACGGGCAGTGATTGCACGAACTTAGACGCTGTCCATAACATTTTTCCAGATAAAACATCTCGATGCTGGTGGAGCCCGACTTCAAGGAGGTCGAGCCCCTCAAAACCAAGACCTTTCCAGGCCACCCTGGCGCTTTAGACGCAGCGGATTGAAGTGATACGAAATGGGATAGCAGAAAATATTCATCCCAGCCTTCTCCACGATAAAAACCCAAGGCCAGGACGGGCCAACCCCAACAATTTGAATGCAAGCACCAAGCCTTACGTCCTGAGACACTCCGCCGAATGATTTATCACATTATGCTAATATAATGTATAAATATATATCATATAATTAAAGCAAGAAGAAAGGCAAAGGCTCTACGAAGACTATCATCATTTTTATTCTGCAGTAAAGTAATCAACGACAGCTGTAATAGGCATGGAAATATTAGTTTAAAGTAATCTTAGGAAAAGAGTACATGCATATCATATAGAATAATGCGTTTGAGATTTAAACAGAACAAAAATTGAAGAAACGATAAAATACTAGGAATAACTTTAACAATATATACAACTAAACAGGGCAGATTCTATGATAGGAGGCGATTTTAATACTGGAATAAGTAACTAGCAATAAAAGATATTAGGTACGTTTGGAGAAATACCCATAAGCCATAAACGGAATACACTCATAGACTTTTGCTTACAAAACTAACTGCGCATAACAAACACATTTTATAAACATAACGCATCCACAGATACTCCAGTAGAAAGAGGTTAATAATTCTTGACGACTATATAATAGTAAACAATAGATTAAAGGGCCATATTAAAGATATGAGAGTCTTTACTCGTATATAGTATATATAATGATCACTTCATAGTTCAACGTGTTATTAAAATACCTCAATATATATAAACACTATTAAATGCTATATAGACGCAACAACCAAAAGTTTAATTTCGATTATTGAAATTGAAAATATTACAAACTTAATTTCAATCCAGACTTAATGCATTTCTGGATGATCAAGCAAAAGTTGAACTAAATGACTTTGATGCTGTTCTAAAAATATCCTCGGAAGCTTTAGGTACTCAGATTCGAAGGAAAGAACATTGACTAAAGATGCGGATGGAGGAGTTAGTAAATGCAATTCTAGATGAGAAAGACTGGCGTCAGAGTTACCTAGTTACTGAAGACCCAACTGATTACTTGTAGTACAACATGAAAAGAGCTATGATAAGAATATTAAGTAGACCATGTAACCGAAATAGCTGGTAGACGTAGTTACCAAATTATAATTAATAATATATTATTTTATTTTGTTTATGTTTATAATGAAAATTTACTTTTAAGATTTATTACAACATGCTCACAAAGAATTAGATTTATCCTCAAATAAGGAGAAATGCACTAAATACAAATAAATCCAATACTTGCAAAAAGATGGAGCGAATACTATCAGAAACTATTAAATACAGAAGATAAGAGTAATATTAATACCAAAACGTCACTTTTTGTAATGAAATTCAATTAACTAAATTGAAAGAAACATTAGCAAAATCAATAAATAGGAAAAGCGAGGGAATTGATAATATTAACGTGGAATTGCTGAAATAACGTGTTAATATGTGGAAATGTGGCGGAAGAATGGAGATTAGCCATTGTAATAAATATACTTAAGGAAACAAGAGACAAAATGCCAAAACTTTGGAGAAATAAGCTAATATGTAGAGCATGAAACTTATTTGCAAACATTATACGATACAGGCTTTGTAAATATTTTAAACCACTCCTTAGATTTCTTAAATTGAAGTCCACATCTGATGCAACATATACTTCAAAACAAATCATTGAGAAAAGAGTGGAATTCCTTTATGCTACGTACATATTGTTATAGATTATGAAAACAAGTATGATAGAACAAAAAGAAAATGATCGAAATCTTAGAAACCAGACAAGTTGATAAAATTATAAATAACGTAACCAAGCATTGTACAAGAATATTTTAGTTAAAACAAAAATTAAACTAGAAAGAAATTAAATAAAATAAATTTATGATTAAGACAAAGATGCGGCCAATCCCCTATTATTTAACATATGTGTGGATCATATGGTAAAACTATAGAAAATGCCAGGCCCAAAAGAAGGGAATGTAGGTCGGAATAAACAACTAGGTCAAGTCCTAATTTCTGATTCTGAATTAGGTCTTCTAAAACTTCCAAAACATTACCAAATATCGCAGGGTTGTATAAACTGCACTTATCTATAGATAAAACTAAAGTAATAGCTTTTGGAGGGAAGTGCATAGAACAGAAAATTTTTTTACACGAGACAAGATCGTGAAATAAGAGAGATATTTGAAATATTTAGGTTGTGTAACAAATTATGTAAAGAGAAAGAAAATAGACATATTTGTTTAAAGATATAAATTAACATGTTGCAAGATTTTAATAAGATATTTCAGAAAGCAAACAAGAAAGAGAATAGCATTAAATTTTTATAATATGATAAGTAGGCCGGCATTTTTGTACGGTAGTGAATCTTGGGTCTGAATAAGAAGAACGACGAATGGATGCGGCTCAAATGATGTTTTAAAGACCGCTAGTCGGAGTGACTAAAAGGGATCACATCAGAAATAATAAATGTACATGAACAATTAGGAGTACAAATTACTACTAACGATACCCAAACATACAGAAAGAAATAGAAAGATCATATAAACAAAATGAAATGTGACAGAGTACCTAATATGATGCTTCAGTATAAACCAGGAGGATCCAGATCGATGGAATGACCTATAAAATGTTTGATAGATCAATATTCTAAACTGTAGTGGCCCCATTCGCAGATGAATTTGGATGTGTTGGTTGCATTTCTGATTCCTGGTTTTATTTCCTGCAGTGTCATATTTGAAATGGACTTCTCCAGGGAATAATTTTAACCTTAATAGTCGATTCTATCTGATTAGAATGAAATTAAGACATTTAGAATTATTCGTAAAGAAAGTCTATTGAAAATAGTTATAGTGCATCAAATGTAGACTTACCATATGTTCTATTTTTTAAAAAAAATCGGTATTAGTAAATTAATACATTCATTATTTACATTTTATAACCGTTCTAAAGTTAGATAGCTTAACATGAAATTATCGAATTATACCGGATGTTTAAAACTACATTGCAAATATGTCAGAGATTGTACAGGGTTTTTGAAGAACAATTTAAGATAGAGTAACGAATGATCCACGTAGAAAAATAATAGCGAAATATGGTAATAAAGAAATTTAAGTATATGCTGATTAGTTAGTGGTAAAGCAAAATGCGCAGAATTGCTTTAGAATATTTACAAACTTCGTTTGCGAGCAAGGAAATAGAAATTTTCAGTAGCCCATCATCAGCGTTTTTAAGATTTAGTGTTATGAAAGTCTCTAAAATTTGACAGTACACACTAAAAATTATTAACTGATTTATCGTCTTATGTAGGTTATTCTAGAGGCTATGTAGGTTATCTATGTGGTCTAATGGAGAAGGTGATAGACTAATTTCGAAGTCGTTTGTTCGAATACTGCCAACTAGCTTGTTTATTTTTTACTTTTAATTTTATGATGACGTAAAATGTAAAAGAAAAAATGTGATCAACGAGACTCGAAATTGATACCAATGATTCGCTTTCACTTGACGCCTGTGCGCAAAAGAGAGAGAGAGAAACATGCTCCACAACTTCCATAAAATCCCAACCTAAAATTGCATGACCATAACCCCTCTGCAGGCTCTAAAATTAACATTCTGTATTTTTAATATACAAGTGTAAACTCTGCTTAAACGTGTACTATTTTAATATATTTGCTTTTCTATTGGCCAACCTGCAACATTTTGATAAAGCTTCTCCTCAGAATATTCCTTTGTTAATTTAACAACGCATTTCGTTATTAGGTGCATTCTTTTGTGTTCTTCCTAGCACGAACATAATGAGTCCTCGACTACATGACATCTGTGATAACAATATCTCAGTTTGCTAGTGCCTTGTTACCATAAATGTGAAGTTTCCTTTCCTTTTGTTGTGCTTACCCATTCTTCCATGCTTCACTTCCATTGCTAGCTTATAATTACGTTTTAGGTTCTTTTATGTATAATATTCGATTTTCTTCTTCTGTTGCTTCATTCGTAAACTGATCATCTACTTCACTTTCATTCGTTTCTGAATGCCCTTATCTCATTGAAAGTGTATCTTCTGGTTTCTCTCTTCCCGTGCTCCTAGCCATGAGCTTGTGTTTTCTGTTAAATAGCTGTATTTTGACTTTAACGCTCGTTTTGTTCAGGTGTCTGTTAATCTATCGTTTATTTTATTACAAAAACAACCCAAAATCAGCTGCAATGGCTGAAGTACTCTCATTAAGTATTTTAATCAAGTATTACAACTGCATTTCATATTTTGAAACTAAAACGTCTTAAAATATAGGTGCATTTTACGCAAATATACTTGAGTTAGAATTTCGTTTGAAAGTTGTGTAAGTACGGATATGATGGTGAAACGCTTTTCATGAGAAGAATAGTTTTCACATGATCGGAAAAAAATTGAAAGCGCGTTTGCGCATGCATCTTGTACAGAGTAGCCGGTATTAGCATGGCTGAACTCATCCGGTGAAAGTCGGAATCTAGATGGTTAGTGTTTTCACCATGACAATGCACGTTCTCGCATTTACAACGTAATGCTCAACATATGGCAAGAAAAACATCGAATGTGTGCTCACCTCTCCATACAGCCCGAATCCTAGCTCCGTGTAACTTTTTCTGTTCCCTTGACTTGCAACGTTTTGATTCATCGAAGGCTGTCGTGAAGAAGGCGGAGGGGGTTTTGAAGACTATGTCAAAAAACTGTTTCCAGCACATCTTCTAAGACTGGCGGACACGTTGGACCAAGTGCATACAACTCAAAGCAAAAAGATCATGCCAATAGTGACTCTGTCTCTTGTACTTGGCAAGTAATCAAATAATTTTCATTCTTTAACAACTAGTCCCCTAATATATGTTACAGAAATGTGCATTATGACCCATTGATGAATAGTATTGCATCAAGAAAGAAAAGAAATTGTAAGGAAGGGAAATAAAAAAGAAAATCTAGGAGTAAAACTATGACCAGGAACTATTTATTATTATTGTTATTATTATTATTATTATTATTATTATTATTATTATTATTATTATTATAATCGTCATCATTATCATCATCATAAATGATCTAAAATTATTGTGGAGTTTTATTTTATATAATTTAGGGAGAAGTAAAATCAAGGATCGGCCTTGGCGTTCCGGCCTTAATATGGTTTAAATCCTGCTTGCCCTTTATTAAACTATAACTCTTTAATTATTTGCAATCTCTTTAGCTGCCTTGACAGTCACTAAAACTACTACTCACTCCAGCATTGTATTGCTATAATTTTAAATGTGCCACACTAAAATCCTCATAACACGTTTTTTATGTTCTTTATGGATGATCTACAATTCCAATAGAGAAGGAGCAAAAACCTTACCTAGAGTTCCAACAAAAAACAAAAAATAAACATACTTTGGCTATTTCTTGATACCGGTTTCTAAAACAAATGAATTAATAAAACGCAAGACTTAGATATAAACCTTTATTAACATAATATTACGTAAACCAACTTGGAGACGCTTTAACAATTTATTTACCGAGATATAATCTGTTTATTTTATACAATTTGATTCGTCGTTGCATATTGGTGCCGGTTTGGAAAAAAGCACTGAGAGAGAATGACAAACACTTTGGGTCTGCGAAAAAGTTGGACTCGAGCACAGTTCCATCATAATGTCCCTAAAGCAAAAAAGGAAGTTAGAGAAAATGTAGGGGGGAGAAATCTGTTTACATAAATGGTGTACCTTCTATCATAGAGCTAAGTTTCGGTTCCAACTTTAGAAACGAACTTATACAGCGTCCAGGGCAGGCTATAGGAGAAAATGTGCCAAGCGGTGGAGACAGTGTCAAGGTTAATGTTATAGCCCATAAACTAGAATTTCGGCTGGCACAGTTTCCTGGAGCGTCCATAATAATTGGATGATGTCAAAGGTCAGTTCTCGATGTATATCAGATGTTAACACCAGATTAGAAAGCATTTCACCCGGAATAGACTCATTGAATTTCGGCCTCCATAGAGGAGTCTTAGATAAATTATTTTTCACAATGTTACTGGGGATGGAATGGGGCTACACCATGACCGCAAAACCAAACGAAATTACATGCAATGGAAGGTTGAAGGACCTTCGTGTATAGAAGGTTACGTAATAATTTTCTGGGATACACAGGACTTTTTTAATTTGGAGTGCTTACCATAATTGTAGAAACACAGTTGCAAAAGGTACCTATCAAAAACAACCTCGCATGAAGATAAACAGCAGGCGTTTTGTGCAAGGACTACAAACAATGGGCTACTATGAAGTAATATGCTTTTTTGGAATTATACTGTGAATAGCTATTTCTTGACAGGAAATCCTGAATTCCGTATCGTACTATCGTCCCAGATTAAGATTATCCCCTGGAAAGTTCATTTCAAATCATGTCACTGCAGGAAATAAAACCAGGAATCAGAAATACAACCAACACATGCAAATTCATCTGCGGATGGGGCCACTAACAAATTCAGATTATGAGTGGGCTCAAAGTCCACGGTTATTAATTTAATGAGATGTGGATAATTCAACATGATGTTATTTGTTTTAATATTTACGCCTTCTTCCTTTGCTTCACAACTTCCGTATAATAAATGAACCTGAATCTTGAAAGAATAGACCTTGGGCAAAATTTAACGACTGTTTCACTCCGAAGTTGAATAAGACGCTAATGACCAAACATGTTTAAAGAGAGTCTTTAAATAAAATAAATGTGAACCTAGAATACTCTGAATGAGGCACTTAACGATTTGACTGAAGGACCATGAAGAATGCTTTTAATCAAAATGAATAAATGTCTTGCAGTCTAGGTGAAAAACACAGACAAACGATCAATCAGAAATATTTGTACAGTCGTGTATGTGCCACTTATATATCATGATAGTGATAGATTTGTAACACTGGAAATTTGTTGAAGTGTTGCTCGAATTGACCTCGCCTAGTATGAATCTTTTCGTAGTTTCATAAAATTTGCGTTCCCGTAGAATGAAATAACCTCATGTGCAGGTAGTAAATTTCTCCTTTCGCGCCATACAAATTGAACCTGACTGTACCTCTCTAGCAGCCGGGATTTATCTCCAGAGGCTTTTGCTGCTGCTAGGGATGGGGCAAGGATTCTTGGAGATGTTTGGTCAGGTGACAATTGTATGCAAATGAAGATAGTATCTTAAGCACATTTCGGTGATGCACTGTAACCCTAAGGGATTTAGTTCCTTTACTAAAGGATGCACCAATGTCGGGTTTCCACAGGCTAACGAAATTGGCACTGAAAATAATTTTAGCTGCGCTTATCCTTTCAGTTTGCTCCGCTTGAGAAAGTGACATTGGTTACGTCATCAAGTTATGACATAAGCAGCTCTCTTCCCTATTTCGTCCTATTCTGCAACTCCGAACTATAAGTTCACTGTTAGCATATTCATTAGTTTATAAAATATAAATAACTTTTTGTATAGTTTAGTGTTGTTACATTCCTATTTCACCTGCCCTACTTCAAGCACATCTGTTCTGAAATTTCAAAACTGGTTAACCCTTAAATGCATGAATTTGTTTTGCCTGGAAAGAATATGAATTAATATCATTTTTATGTTCACATACAATTACGAGGGCTGTTCAATAAAAATTAATCAAAATATTACACAGTCATAATTTGTAGCACCGCCACGGGTGGTCGAGGTCGTTAAGGTGCGGACTCGGTGAGCGGGAAGTCTGGAGTTCGAATCCCGCCAGGACCGTCCTCCCTGACTGAAGTTTTTTCCAGGTATTCCTCAGTTCTCATAAATGGCAAATGCCGGGGAGGTACCCTAAACTTACGCCTGGAACGTTTCCTTCCTTAAAAAAATGCTTTCCCAATATATCATTTCATCTCATGTATCATCAGTGTCCATTGCCTGAGGTGCCTCAGTAATAAAAACGGGCGTTAAACACCACTAAAAATAATAATTTGTAGCTCTATAATTTAACTTTGCAATATTTTGTTACTTTTGTTACCGTTTTTCACTTGTAAGAGGTGTGCAAGTTGCAGTATGTTCAGTTCTGCCACAGCAATGTTACAAGAGTCCTGTGGAGAGTTTGTTCTTCCCTATAGCACAGCTCTAAAAGGGTTTAAAATGTTTTAAGAGAGGAGGCAATTTCAAAGAAAGGTAAAACCGGCTCCCGAGTTTGTGTTCTAACGGATTTGTTGTTGGTTTGTTTTATTTTAGGACGCTCTTTAACATCTCAGGTCATCAGCGTCCCGTTATATTCAGGGCGTAAAACAGCCGACAAATTTTGCTCAAATGCCTCTTCTTTCAGGCTTGAGGTACTTTTTCGTGCCGTAAATGTACGACATGGGACCCACGGCTTTACTACCCTTCTGAAGGAAGCCATCCATACTTAGGATTTTAAGGCCGAAAAAAACCATCGATTCTGACCGGGTTCGAACCCGCGATGTGTTCTAACTGAAGAAAACATTATAGCTCCGCATCTGTCATTTTGAGAGAGAGTCGTTGAATAGCATTAAGAACACTTTTCAGACATTTTGAAAATTTCACTGGGTACACCCCCGTATTGGTAACTGAAAAGTTGTGCATGGGATGTGTTTGTGCACGCTAGGTTTCAAGACTACTGATTCCCGAGCAAAAGGATATTCACTTGTAGATTTACATGCAGTTGAAGATGATGCTACAAGAAGATGCGGAGTTTCTTTAAAAGATATCACTGCTGATGAAACTTGACTGCATTATTTCCTGACAGCAAACAGCAAAACCCTGTGTAGAAATCTCCATTATCCCCATCACCAAAGGAAGCAAAAGTCGCCTCTGCTGCGAAAGTTATCGCCAAGTCATTTTTCATATTCAAGGAATGGTTTACCAGCATGTCGTACCTGCAACTACAACTGTAACTGGGCAATACTACAGATATGTCATAAAACTGTACAAGGCCATATAATATGCAAAATGTCATATTTCCCTGTAACAAACTGTGTGCTGCACCACGATAATGCACGACCGATCATCGCAAATGTTGGTGCTGAATATCTCACAAAAATAAATTTAAGTACTTTTGTGGGGGCATTATCATTAGAAGTGGTGATGAAGGCTGCGCAGGAGATTCTGAAGGACCTGTCAAAAAATGGTTTCCAGCACGAATTTGAAGACTGGCAGAAACGCTCAGACAGGTGCATTACATCCCACGGGTATTATTTTGAGAAAGCTGATGAAACTTATGAACATGAGGAAACGTAAGCTGTCAGAACAAATTATAATTCTTCATTAAACAGCACTCATAAATATGCAATCATTGTATTTTTGGTGATGCTTCTAATAATAACATTCTCACAACAAACAGTTGCCAGTCACTTCACTGTCTCAAGACATTAATTCTTCTCTTTTACACATTTCATTAGGTATTTGTTAAAGGATTAAAAAAGGTATGAAAGAATTAATAGTGTACAAATAATTTGTGTAATGACCAATTAATTTGGTTATATAATATCTCTGTAATGGTTATCTCATTGCTTTGGTTTTGAGCTACAACTTTTTAGGTAAGATAACACAACCTTCCTCCCGAAATGAAGTTACGACATGTTCTGTTCTGATATCTGATAGAAAATTCAAGAACTCTAGTCACTTACATGTATGAGCCAGAAGAAAATAAGCCACTACTATTTCTTGAGCTGTATCCCTATTTCTTATTTAGCAGTGTTGTGATTTATGCTCTCAGTTCCACCCTTCATCCCCAGTGTCTGGATGAAGGTATATCGCCAGTTCACAAAAGATTAAAAAAAAAAAATTGAAATATGAAGAATTATGGATATTGTGAAAATCTTTTAATGCTTAAAAAAATAAGTGAGCAAGGACCATATGACAATGCTCTCATATTCAATGCAGAAAATGTTTGTTATTAACCAACTTTAAGTCATTTTATAGTAGTTCTGTAGTTAATATTATAGCATATTATACCAAATGGAGCAGTTATTTTTAATCTTGTCACAGGTGTGGCACTTCAATGTTTTCAACGAAGAATGAACCTCTCTCAACATGAGAATAAGAGACGGTAAATAAACCCACAGTATCGTTAACTTTGGTGACTCGCGCACATAAAACTAGAATACAGGAGCATGAAGCATGAATGAATGGTGTTTAACGCCCGTTTTTGCTACAGAGGCACCACAGGCGATGGACACTGGTGATACAGGAAATGAAATGATATATTGTGAAAGGATTTATTTTTAAGGAAGGAAACGTTCCAGGCCTAAGTTTAGGGTACCTCCCCGACATTTGCCATTTATGAGGACTGAGGAAAACCTGGAAAAAACCTCAGTCAGAGAGGACGGTCCTGGCGGGATTCGAACCCCAGACCTCCCGCTCACGAGTCCGCGATTTAACGACCTCGGCCACCTTTGGCGGTAATACAGCAGTGAAAAGTTCACGAAAACAAAATTGCTACATAACAACGCTAGGCTATTAAGGGTTAATTCTGAATGAAATTTCTAAAAATATACATTTATTTCAGGATGTAGGTCTTTTCATTAAGGGGCTCCGGAATGCTCTATCTTTCCATTGTTAAAATAGTGTTTATAAAGTGTACATTTTCTCAGAATATGTTTAAGGTTGGGGCTGAAAAATTTGTAGCTTATTCATCAAAGTTTTGGCAATAATTTAATACTATAATATTTGTTAATGCTTTTATAGGATAAGTGTACTTTTTATATGGAATGAATTTTATTGCACATTTACATAATTTTTGTGTGTAAATTATATAAAATTGTCTTATCAACATTATACTATTAATATATTTCATTTTTGCAACGTTATTTTAGTGAGAAAACATTTCTTTAAACATCTTTTGCATAAGACAAAGCGAAACGTGCTGCTTATTGATATACTTTTGAACATATTAAAATCTTCATTGCTGGAAGACTTGAAGTGCTGAAAATTTTGGATATTTTATATAAATTAAGCATAAAGTACATACTAACTTCATGTTGATTTAAATCTTAATTTTGTTAAAAAATAATTAAAAGGTAAATTTCAAATTGCATTATTGCTTTCCTGTAGAAGTTCTATGGCAATCTCAACACATTATTATAAATCTTTTTCAATCTGTGTAACATTTTTCGTGTGGTGTTTCTTTGCTTTATAATGTTGAAAATATATTACTGGGAGAGAGCCTAAGTGCAACGCAAAACTGTTAAACAAATTTAAAAAGGAGTTCACAAATACAAAGGAATTATGAGTTTTTTTTTCCTCCCCATTTACAGCACCCGAAACATTGCTTTATGTTACAAGCAGTGTACATAAAATGAAAAACCCAATGACGAAGATAATTCCAGACGTCTATTCCACGTGTGATATTGGACTTTTTCTGTAGCTGGCTGACATTTTTGCTCATATAACGGGTTGGCTCTACCTTTTGCGAGAAGGGAGGAACCGTCGCTGTGAAATGTCACCGAGGATTAGCGAATTCCCGTCCGCAGCTTAGCAAGGAGCTGGAAGTGCGGGCTGGCAGGAGGCAATTTAGCTGGAGCACAGCAGGTGAAATATGCTGTGCGCATGCGCTGCCCCTCTCCACTCGGCCTGTACGAATCTATAATTCTTTGCCTGGAGTGGGATCCAAGAGGGCCATAACCCCCTTCTCTTCGCCGATACCCACAAAACGGTTCCATGATCCCACCCATTTTCATCCGTACTTAGGGAAACAAAAGCCACATCAAGTGGCAATAAAAACAACTACCGGTAATATACATGACACAAACAACGAGAACTGACCGCTGATTCTACCAAACTCCCGTTCCTTTCGCTTCCCTTCCCGCCACTTTCACAAACGTTGAAGCTCCCTTTTATTCTTTTTTCTCTTTTTTCTTTTTTTTTAACTGCCAGTGTTTCAAACTCGATGAATGTCATTGGCATGGGAAGCGTGCGTTCTGCTGTTATATAGAGGTTTGAGTTAACTGCTATTTACCGACATACGCGCCGAAGAACGGTGAACCTGAATGTGTCAGTGGAAATGAGGAAGAATGGCACTAGTAGCGACCCAGTGCGGCAGTAATTTGTACTACTAAACCGAGAGTTGCAGGGCCGCGGAGTTATGAAGGCTCTAATGAATATAAACAAGGACAAAAGTGCCACTTTCCAAATACACGCTCGGCCATGCGCGAATTGTTTTTCTGGCAGTCGGGATGTTGGTGTGAGTGGTTCATTGGAGTTCAAGGGGAGGAATAATCAACAATTTTCAGTTTGCTTTGTCGACAGATATATTGTAACAAGTGCCATCTGGTGTGGATTTGAGGACTCATAAATTTTATAGAGACTTAACAAATATAGACTCCAAATAAGCATGGTTGTGTATTTCATCATTTTGTTCGACGAAACTATGAGAACGTGCAACAAAAAATTACTTCAGATTCTCCGATATTTGCTCATTTGGGTGTTATCTCTTTGCTTTGATTAATCATTGAGCTAAGAAAAACTTGTATGGAAAGTACAGATTGTTTGCCAGAACTTTGTTGAATGCACAAATCATGCAAAATTTAAGACAGACTTAGGGTAAGACCTGTAAGAAGTATACACTGAAATTTTAGATCACATCTAACTAGCTGCTCACCTTTGGAATAGTGGAGAGAATTGTTTGTAATGTACAGCTATAAGAGATTTAATGTTTGAGAGAAGGGCAGGCTACGCTAGTGCATGTCGATGTAAACAAATCGTGCTGTTAATATTAAATGATGAGAAATATCGAGTTAAAACGCTGTAGAAAATATGAAAGAAGTCTTTCTTTCAAAATTACTGAGAAGCGGACCCCAGTAAAATTTGAAAATTTGAATAGTTAAACCTAGAGACTTCAGATTTTGCACCATGTTGTTTAGGTTTTCGGCAATACTTGTACAAATGTTTGGCCTAATTTTCAATTTTTCACTGTTGTTTAATTTTTTGTGATTTAAAGCTAAAGCTAAAAACTTACATCCTACTTAATAGTTGAGATATTTTTGTAAAACGTATACTAAAACGTATACTAATTGTTTTAACATCCAATTTTGTTTTTATATAAAATGCAGGCTAACTTTTATGAAATAAGTTCTACAGATTATCTCAAAAAGAAGCTTTTAAGTGGAGGTAAGCATACTAAAAGTAAAAACTGAGGAAAACGTGTTTAAAGCTTTCGATGCTTAAAAACTAAATGTCAACGGATGGAGATTGAAGGAGTTCAGGAGTTTAAAAATAGATGCTAAAACACATGCTCCAAATATATAGGCGTGTGATACTTCTCAGTGGATCAAAGTAATTGTTAAGAGCAAAAAACTAAAATGTAATTTTTTCACTTCGGTGTCCCCTTAAAGTGCACTGTTTGATGGAGTAGGCGAGAAGGCAGAGAAGACGAAGGAACGTACATAAATTTGCCAGTTTTAAGAAGTATACGGTGACTTCAGCTCACACACCACAGAAGACAGACCCGTCAATATCTGGCAAACACGACACTCAGCAATACATATGAATGGAGGCATGCTGGAACGGAGAAATCTGAGAACCCTGCGTCTTCTTCTTCTTCTTCTTCATAATTTTCTACACTATTCTTAGGCGTATAAATAAATATTACTTTATCGTATGTTTTATGCTAGTTTAAGTTTAACAGTTTACAATGCATAATATAGCCTGCTGTTCATTTGTCTTGTTTTGCCATTTCAATTTTGTTCACTAACTGTGCTAAAAGCAGAATTACCCTATGGCGTTGGACTTTTGGAGCACCCTGTATAGTGTTTCATATGAACAGTTAGTCATCAAGCCTAAAAATAGCCTCCCTCACTCATTAGGTAGCGGTTTCAACGGCCAGAAATTTCTGAATCCTCCTCAAAGAATTTTATAAGTTTAATTCTGCATAAACCCATAAACTGAGAACAGAAACTTTTCTCGCGGAGTAGTTTTACTGCATGCTAACACACCAAATCTCAGGTAGCCCATACGATGGCAAATACTCTTGGGCAACAACTGCACAGGGCTCATTTCTCACCCTGGAATGATCAATCCTTTACTTTGTTTTACCTGCGGTTACAACACAAAATAAACTCTTAAATCACTATGTATAATTTGAAAAAAAAAAAAAAAAAAAAAAAAAAAAACACACTTTTGTATTGTTAAATTCCCTGTTTCGTAGTCGTTGTAATACCAAACTAGTTAATGGACTTAAAATTAGAAAGTTGTGGAATTTAGCTTTGAAGAGATATTAAGTCTTGAGACACGTCCTGAGAAACTTTATATCCTTTTAGTATTGTAGTCTTAAACACTACTCCGACATGCTCTTCTTTGTAAATTATATGCGGAAAATTGCCACTCTGAGAGCAAGAGCTAAGGCTTGTTTTAACCTCTGGCACAAAAAGTAAAGGGTATTGTTCCATGGTTCAGATTACAACACACAGTAATCAGTTTAACCTTTGTGTAGTCTGGCTGTATGAAAAGTTCCCTGCCGTTCTCTACCATTTTTAACGGCTAGTTGTCCTTGGTGTGAATCAGTCTAAAGTTTCAAAGGTAATTAATGTAACGCACACACAGGCCTTCCGTTGAGCCATGGTAGCTGCGAGCTATGTAGGGAGATAGAGGTAACCATCAGTGTAATGAATTGTCGGCTGCTATGGGGGGTCTTGAAAAACGCATCCAATCACAAAATGTTTGCACAAAAAGCGAGAGAGATAGCCGAACAAGCAAATTTACTTTGAGGGTATTGCTTAGCTATGAGCATACAGACGGATATATTAAGAGATTTGTGAACAACCCACAGACATATAAACTACTCTGATTCAACTGGAAAAACATTGGAAATATTGTAAGTTTACGAGTTAACATGTTGCACACTATATCCGGTTCATAATCCAGTGTTTCTACCCTTACTCGTTTTGACGTATTGTGTACAATATCCTCTTTGTACAGAAACTTCATTTGGACGTGTGGCCGGCTTAACGGAAATTTACCTGCCCTGTTTCTAACCGGTTCTGTTCTCCCCTCCTCTTTCCCTTTTCTCCGTATACTGACGCGAAGTCTTCGTATTGGACAGGAGTTGAACGTTGCAAGACCACGTGTTTAAGTGTTATAGTATGTTAATGCTGTTATAATGCCCCCCCCCCATATACGCATAATTTAGCACACAGAATCTCCATGCATGATTCTTATGTGGCAACAAACTCATGTAGAGTAGTTAGACTTAAAAGATTCCCTGCTGTTCGTGCCCCTCACAGAGAAACTGTTCGTAATCTTGTGAATAGATTATGGGAAAAGGGATCTGTGCTTGATAAGAAACGGAAAGTAAAACGCCCTGTTCTTACAGAGGAAAAATTCGATGACATCAAGAAAAGCTGTAACAAAGTCCAAAGAAATATCTGAGAAAGCTTGCACAGGGATCAGAAATTTCGCAAATCTCTGCTTGGAATGTCATTGAAATTTTAAAATTAAGACCTTATAAGATAATCGTAGTTCAGGAATTGCAACAACGCGATAATGTGAGTTGAGCTAACTTCTATAATTGGATTTTGGATAATGTTAATGCTCGCCCTATTGGGCCATTTTTCTTTTTTTAACGGGCGAAGCATGGCTTTATTTATACGGTCATAGCGATACAAAACAATAGATACTGGGGTGCAGAAAAACCCGACCTTGTACTCGAAATGCCATTGTATGTCCAAAAAAGTTGTGTTTTGTATGCTGTAGAAATCTATGTGCTTAATATAAAGGGCTGTGCAAATCTGATTCCGCCGGCAAACACCGTGCTTTCCGGTGCCAAGAATCCTTGCTAAGCCGGCCGCGAGTTCAAACGAGGACTCTGTATTTTTGAGCCCTGGAGTTTTAATAGTGGAACTGTTTTTTTTATCAGAGACATTTTTCTTTTTAAGTTTTACTGTGCTTCAGCGTAGACACCAGCATTATGTAAAAACCGTTGCAAGTGATGTGGAACGCCTAGAATGCGTTGGGAGTGCTTGTTGTGTTGATAACTCTAATACAGCGGTATTGAAGAATCTCTAGAACAATTTTTAAACAATGCCAAAGGTGGTTCCGTCACCTAAATGGAATGAATAGTGTTTAACGCCCGTTTTTTGCTGCAGCAGCACCACAGGCAATGGACACTGGTGATACATAAAATGAAATGATATATTTGGAAAGGATTTATTTTTAAAGAAGCAATCGTTCCAGTCCTAAGTTTGGGGTACTTCCCCGGCATTTACCATTTATGAGGACTTCAGTCAGGGAGGACGGTCCTGGCGGAATTCGAACCCCAGACCTTCCGCTCACGAGTCCGCGCCTTAACGATCTCGGCCACCCGAGGCGGTTTCCGTCACCTTAGGAATCAAATGGAAGTCACAGGGGCTAAAGCCAAAAAAATGTGCTGAATGCTAAAGTACTTCTCAGTTCTATCGACTAAGCAAAGTAGCCATATCCTACTCTGCATGCACTTGACCATTGCCATGAAAAATGATAACAGTATCGGCCGAAAGTGTGGCCTTATACCATTGGAAGTACGTCATGTGACAGCATAACACTAACAAATTGGGTATAATTGTTGGGATTTTGGAGAAAATTCTATTTTAGTGGTGACACTCGTATCGCTCCCTGTGTGTACGTGCAGGTCTTATCGTTTCTATTTCTATATTTCTATCAAAGCGCGCGGAACCACCGAGATGCAGTTCTGCTAACTGCCAAGTGAGAAGTATAGCTATATGCGATAATCTTGTCCTCAAGCCCAACTTACGATTACTCTGCACTGACGCGGTTACAGCTTTCACTTCTTTTCTTGAGAACTAAGAAGACAAGACCGAGAGATATGTCAGATTTTGGCATCCCTTGTTGAAGGTTTTTAATCGACGCATGCAGTAGGAAACAGTGATCATTCGCTCTCAGGTAAGTAAGGCATGCAACCAACGTGCGACATAAGTGATATCATCGGAATGTCTCTACAGTAGTGTTGCCAACCCTCATTGAATAAATACACGTTCTTGAAAGCAAATCTGAGATATTAGCTGTCATTTGGACAGCTTCCTAAGTTAATAGGTATATTACTATTTTTGGTTTATGTTTCAGTCATCTGGTGAGATTTAATTTTTTTTAACTCACGATAAGAAAGAACTGATTGATGTTCTTTCTATTACAATTGGTATGAAGCTGTGATTTGCACCACAGATTTCAGAGCATTCATTGTTTGTTGATAACCCCTAGCCGATTAAACCAAAAATAGTAATATGTTGGTGATAAAGACTACTTAAATATAACATAAGTATGCCATAGTTCAATAATTATAAAATTAATACTTTTATATTCCCCAAATAATATCTATAAGATGAGTATATTTAAATAATATGTTTTATATTAATATTTTAACATAATTTATTACATCAATATTAATAAAATTTCTTTTAAACACTCATTTTCTACAATAATTCTACATAATTTCATTGATTTTCCGCAGCAGACGAAGCTTCGAAAATGCTCCAGCGTAAAATATAATTCACCGTTATCTGCAACACAATTTTACTTTCGGAATATTACCTCACAATTTTTCTTGAAGAAAGGGAAATAACTACCTTAAATTATATAATAAAATGTTAGTATTAGTAAATATGTGTGTTATTTCTCTGGTGCATGAACATATAGGGCGGAAAGAATTAAAAGAAGTTTAGAAAGAAATGGAATGGGGGACGGGTTTGGGAAAAGGAGCCAGGAATCGTAATTATATCTGGAATATGGTACAACAAAAGCTTAGTAATATTAACGAACATGCTAAAGATGCCGAATAGAGAGAGAAAATGTTACTCAATTTAGACAACAAACTCAAAGACAGACGGGGCAGAGAGAGAGAGGGGGGAAGAGAGGGAGGGAGAGATCGGGTCTACAGTGGAATAGATTGGAGTATGGGAGGCTGGGCAGAGAACATGTGGTTTTTGTGGAGACAAAGAGAACTCCCAACACATTCTAATGCACTGCCCAGATACCGAACAGTTCGTAGCTAAATTTGCAAGCCGAATAGGGTTAGGTTAGCATACTAGGATCTGTTTGCAAAATAACACAACTGTCAAATCTGAACTCTTTTTTTTTTTTTTTTTTTTTTTGGTAAAGTGCGTGGAATAAGCGATTTCTTTGAATCTGAATATTTGTCTATGTGTGCTTGTACGATTAATAATATCCATGACCTGAAGTTGAATTTTGTTTTCTATACATGTTTACGAAATAAACTGCATATACGGTCAGTACACCCTTGTGAACAATATGCACAGTTGTGTTTGTAAAGAGTGCATGATAAGTACACTAATTAACTCTAGCTTTAAGAAGCTAGTTCGGTGTATGCTGTTTTAACAATGTAATCGAATGTATTATTTTTGAGACAATCGATGTTCACGCATTAGTCTTGGAATTTCGAATTATAAAATATTTTAAAGACATTCCCATGGACCTACACAGGGTGATTACAAAACCTTTAAATTACAAGGCAAGTAGAAGTTCCTCAACGATAATCGCCAAATGCCCGTATGACATCTATTGCAAATTCTATATAATTTTTAAAATATACGGTTTGAAAATGCATAAAAAGTAAAATTGTGATTTTAGATTAGTAGGTACACTTTATATATGAACTTGAACTTTCGACGTAAGTTAAAAACACAATTAATATTTAGGTATGCTAATAATTCGATATTTCAGAGAGAAGATGATATCTTGATGTGTAGGAAGTTCATAACCCCACTGGTTAATATGGTAATATACAGCCTAAATGGAATTTAAAAGTTGTATTGTGAGCTTTGCACAACTGGTAAGGTCGGTCCTGGTAGTCTAGTGTTAACCATACTTGTGCATCGGAAATCTAATATCGCAGGTTCAGTCTCTGCCAGAATCAATGGCTTTTTTCGGACATAAAAATCCTAAGTATGACTTTCTTCGGAAGAGAAGTAAAGCGTGGGTACCGTGTAGTAGGTTTAAGGCAGGTAAAAGAACTTCAAGGCTAAAAAAGAGGCCTCTGAGGAAAATTTATCTGCCGTTTCACGCCCTGAATTGAATGGCATGCTAATGGCCTGAGATGTTAAAGAGCTTTTGCAAATTAAAATAATAATAATAATAATAATAATAATAATAATAATAATAATAATAAACTGGTATGGTTGTTTTCATTTGTTTTAAGTTCCTTGTGTAACTTTTTCGTCCTGTTTGGCTTATTTGTTAAAAGTCCCGGGCTCATTGCCGCTATCATTAATGCTTTCCATTGGTCATTACGGGAATTGATGAAAATCAATACCTCCAAACAAAATCACACAGCGACCAGTTGTTCACGTTTGTTTGTTTCCATCCTGGCAATAAGTGAATGCTTTCGTCAGTGGAAATAAAAGTTGAAAAACTGAGTCCAAAACGAAACCTACACTGACAGCTTCTTACTTCGAAATGACCTCCATTTTATACACAACATCTTGTGGTAAAGATTCTCTAAGGAGTATATCTTGGGACTATGACGGCAATATAAGTACTAGTTTACTATATCAAGTCACTGATATAATGTGAAAAAGTGTAGCTAAATGTCTCATTTAGTTAACTGAAAAATTTATTAAAATTTATTACTACCAATCACAGTATTCCTAAATGCATATTTTCGGTTGAAAATTGATTTAAGAAAAAGAAAAGAAAAAATGAAATTAAAATAGCTGAAACAGTTTAAAACTGGATTCCGTACGAAGCTTCATAATTTGAAAAATTAATTTAACTATTTAGTACATCATTTAGGTCCGTAATCTTGCCTGGGTTACTTCAGTGCTTTTAAATGACATTTCATCACTGAAAGCGAAACTGGAAGCATGCTGTCTGTTAGTTGAATCGAATATACGAAACCCCTCATTTATGTAAATTGAAATTACAATAGACACCTACCTTTGGTATAGAAATTATTATTTTACCATACCTTTATTACTCCTTTTAATAAAATTTTCATTCACATGCATTAGTTCTTCTTATGAAATTTTAGCAATTTCTATTCTTAAATTGTTTTTCAGTTCTTCCAAGTATTAAGCTCTTTCGACATGCTTTATTTTTCAAGTTATCTCGTAAATAAAAATTTCATATAGAGTTGCGTGTCATAATCCCGTACTAATGACTCCAACATCAACACTTTCCGCCACGATCAATTGCATGCATGCATTGTAGTGGAGATATGTTGAAAAAATGCATGTTTACATTCAAAGTTGGATTATTTCTCGAAAGATGGTGTGGTTATATTATTTCTGTATCTCCGCTCATTCACGGAATTTTCATAAAATACAGGTTCTATAGTTCTGTAAGCAGACTACACACCATGAATAAATTGTTTGGTCATGAAATAGCATTTCATGTGCAAGATCGTACTTTTCTATACTCTGGTATTTGTTGTTCTGTGTGTGGTTACATGGCCATTTAAATATAACCATTATTTAACGTGAAAAATGTTAAATATAAGTCAATAGAGTAATTTCTAACATTATTCAAAATCCAGTTGCAGAGATTCACTGTGCTTACATTATCAAGTGGCTGCAATTTATGGAGAGCAGTTGTCTTATAGAGTTTCAATATTAAATGTTCGATGAAATTCAAAGCCTAGTTTTGGAAAATTACTGTTTCTGTGCGAGATTTCGCAGGGCTTTCTTTGAACCTTGTTCTAATCTTTCTCTATTTTGGTCAAGTTTCTCCGCAAGAACAGAACGGTTTACTTTCGGTTTCTTATCAAGAACAGACCCCGTTTCCTTTAATATATTTGCAAGATTACCGACAGTATATTTGCGAGATGCAGGATCATTATAGACTTTTCTTACAAATAGCGATCTCACTTTTCTACAGGTGCTGTTTATACATATGGATTATAAAGAAAAATGATGTGTTCTGAAATGTTCTGAATTTTTGGCATTATAAGAGCACTAACACATAAATAAAACGAAATCATTTCGTTTTATATCTTATCATATTAACAACTTCCGAATAAATGAGAACATCGCTCCAGCTACTTTAGACGGCGACACTGAAAGTCAACGAAACCATTGCTTCTCCGTTGCCATTGCCTGTGTTGTAACGGTGAAGCTTCTACTTGAAAAAATTGCATATTTAGACCTATCTTCTGAAGCTCGTATTAAAATTCCCTTTTATTATATCCTTTTATGTGAATACACGTCAAAACACAAGTAAATAATTTATGTTAAGTAAGAAAACATTTACTTTGAAATTAATCTTGTTATATTAGTTTATATACGTTTTTTACCTAGGGATAGTAATTTAGTGCAACTGAAATTATAAACCTATCTGAATTGTTATTAATAGTCCATGCATTTAGACTAAGGAAGATGCAATATATTTGTTCATGCTTTAAAACTATTGCACAGTAACTACACATTTAAAATATCCGTATTTTTAAGTTTACTTTCATATTTATAAATGTCCTATTTTATCGCCTTTGTATGAAAACACGGGTTTAAATATAGGACTGGGACAAAATCTGCGTATTAAAAATGCTAGTCTAACTGTAACGGCTAGTGGCCTTGGTTTGTTTACGTTTTAATGCTGTATCATAGCTCGGCAGCTGATATATATATACAGATAAACTTTTTTCACATTTCTAAAAATAGACACTATTTTAAATTTTTTTTTTTTAAGCTTTATTGAAGTGGCAGTAGAGTTGTTACTGGAAGGCAATTTTGTGATCGCTCAACTATGATCGCTTGTTGGCGCTGATAATTCGCGCCACATGACGTAATATTGCCAGGAGCGAGTCATTTGTCGTCACGATTTTTACATTTGAAGTTATCGCAGGGCAAAAATAGCAACTAAAAAGTTGTATTTATCGTCACCTACTTCACTATTAAGATGTCTATTAGCGTCAGAGGTAGATGAACCTGACCAACGGGACGTGGCTGAACCGATATATCAAATCCTAAATTCGAAAACTGGAGCAACCGATTGACATAATCACTAATTCTTCTTGCCTTCCAGGTACTAGTGATACTAGTTTTAATTGTAAAATGTGGTACTCGTGTGTCCTCTGAAAACGGTTCTTCAACCTCCGATAAAGCAATCAACCCTGAGATAAAACGTCACTTTCTTTTAATTTATATCGCTGATACTACGTCGATCCATGTGCAACAATAGCATTGTTGTACCACCAATGTGGGACACCTGCACACTACAACTCCTTCAGTAGCTGTAGGCTTCTGGAAGACACAGATTGGAATGAGGTTAATTTCGGGAAAAAAAAAAAAAAATGAAAGCACTCTCAAAGGTGTACTTAATTAACATTGAAGAATGAAAGGAATCAGCTATTCAAATCTGTATGGTGTTAAAATTCAAGTTGGCACTTTATAACAGTGACAATAATGTTAATAGCCTGTATGTGGACATTAAACCGAAAATGACAACTATTTGGCAAGAATTTGAAAAGTATTACTCTCGCTCCTTTTGTCCTTGGTAATTTCTTAAAATTCCCAAATGTTGTGTGCGTAATGCCATATTAACCCTCCGTAGGGTCCAATGTATCTGAGAGATTATACCTTTCCCATTTTTATCAACGTACTAAAGTAGCTGTTAACCCGAAATGGCTCCAGCACATAGTAGTTTGGGTGGCAATTTATTGCTACATGATCAGCTGCCTGTAATTTTTGTTTCATTATCAAGTGAAAGTATCTGTGGGATATATTGTGCCTGCTCATGAACCTCATTGTTTTTAATCTTTCGTTGCTCTCAGCCACGTTTTCATGTATTTGTCACAGAAACAAGAAATGTGTAATCTAAGTGACTTCAACAACTTACAGAAAGCCCTCAGAGTATATTGTTATTACTATTAACTGCAGCAATTGTTTTAGTCTGTAATGAAATAACTTTTAGTCCATATCACTGAAAATATTCACTGCAGATTCTCTGCACACTTCTCGCAAATTTGGTCTCCAAGCTTCTAAACAGTTGTAAACTTTATGTCTTGCAGAAATATTATGAAAGCTGCTTCTTCCTAGATTCCAAAGAACAGCTTTTGCAAAATTTGCTTTTAATTTCTGTTGAAGAACTGGAAGAAAAATTGCTAATGTTTATGAAACGTTAAAATATTTTGATGATATTTATTGTTGATCTATATATTGTAAAATATAAAGTTATTTTTCTTCCCTTAGAACAGTAAAATCTAATAATAAGGGAGTTGAGCCTAATATCGTACATATTCCTATCCCACCCCACTACATTTTTTAATTATTTTAGTAGTAGTAGTAGTAGTAGTAGTAGTAGTAGTAGTAAGAATAGTAGTAATAGTAGTAGTAGTAGTGGTAGTAGTAGTAGTAGTAGTAGTAGTAGTAGTAGTAGTAGTAGTAGTAGTAGTAGTAGTAGTAGTAGCAGTAGTAGTAATCTTATATTTATTTCAGTCTAACCAATACAATACAATAAAGTTTAACAGACACAGGGGTCCAATATATATAGTGCGTGCTTCTATAATACACTAGATCTATTTTATTAAATGCAGGGTATTAGATTAGATACTTCACAAGAAAATATAAAACCAACAAGTATTCAATAATACAATTAAAAAGAGAACAATGTAAAACAAAGAGAAATGAAAAAAGAGAAATAATTTTAAGAAAATTTACAAATGCATATACAAAGAAAAATAGAGTGAAATTCCGTTAACAATGATACGCATACACACGATCTCGTAAAGAAGTGTGGTATATACTTATCCTCCCATTCTGCCATAGCTTTACATTACGCTAGGATATGTGTCCATGATTTCCCCCCTCACAGATGGGACTAATTCTTCGTTGGTGATGTTAATGTTCCTCCATGTCCATGGTCTAAGCCATGTGAGCCCTTGACTGTTGAATATGACACCTGTTTTGATGTACTGCTTCTTTCCCTCATTCAGATGACAGACACGATTGTACTTCCAACGAAATCATGTCTCCGCACTGCGCAATTGTCTGCTGCCTATCCATATCACTCAACCGGTTTTTAACATTCCCCTATTCGCTCTTTCTATTCCCCTGACCCGCCAACCGAATAGAACCCAGCACTATTGTTTCTAGTCCCTTTCTTAATTTGGATTTTTATGTAATGTTTCCTACCATCCTCAGTTCTTCATGATAGCACAATACCCTCATTATAGTTTGGTTTCCATGAATAATTCGTACCCAGTACTTCACTACTCTGATTTTACAGTCTATGGTCTCACTATAGGCCTCAAATTCTTTTTTTAATTCAGCAACCCACTGTGCCTCTTACCAGCTTTAAAATTCCTTTTAGAAAACACGTGCTCACTGAATCTAGGTCCGCAGTTTGTTCCTAACCCCAAATTTTTGCCCCATGGTCATTGAAAATGTTACTAGTGCCCCATAGGCTTAAAAGCATATCTGGGATTCTGCTACGTAAATGGGGAGTTTCTGCTGCTTTCACTCCTGCTTCATGCTTAGTTGACACAGCTATCATGACGCCTTTTAAAAATACCATGCACAATTAATTAAAACCTGCCTCAAAACAAACTTCAATTGAGTTTTAACTCACTACCAAATAGTACGCCTTTTGGGCCAGGCTTACAATAAAACAGTTACACTTGTAGCAGCAGAAAGTGACCTCAGAACTGGATTGTTTCTTCTAAACCACGGTATTTGTTAGCCTCACGAGTTTATAGCTAAGATATGAGTGATGACCAGCACAAGAGTTTACCATGAAGAAAACAGAGCTATCTTTAGATTTAACAGAACACTTGACTGTTTCCACAAATGAAAAGACAGTGAAGAACATTGTCAGTATTCGTACTGTGCTCAGCCGCATTTCAGAGTAGGAGAGGAGACAAAAATGCATTATATGTACCAAGCGTCGCATTAAGGAACAAAGTACTGTAAAACTTTTATCTGTCACTTCTAATTGAGAGTTAAATGCTCAAACATAGGTAAACAAGAAGAAGAAACATAAGATTTCATATAGTTATAATTATAATATTCATATATATGTTTATATTGATTTTCAGTCGGATAATATTCACTGTAATACATTGAAGATAAAGATAACCTATTGTGTCCCTTAAGGGCAAAGGCCTCCTAACAAGTAGGGAAAGCTCGCTTTTTCCTAACGCGGTGGGCTATTTCACGCTAGTTGTTCGTATGCTGTTTAAGACAATCTGATTGATTTGTTCTTTGATTACTCCATTTCTCACTGCACTAGTTGCTTCTCGAGAGAATTCCATTTTTCTCTTCCTCTTGCTACTCATCACCAATCTGGACCTGCATATTCCTTGAAGAGGTCTGTCCATCTTGTTCTGGGTCTGCCCTTTGTTCTTTTTCCTATCCGGAGGTCCCACACGGAGATCTTGTAGGTCCTTCTATTGTCCTGCATTCTTGCGACGTAACCGCCCCACTGCCATTTACTTCTGGTAGCTATTTGAGCAATGTCTGTTGTCTGAGATAACTGATTTATCAATATTATAGGTATTTTGTCCTTCATAGTTATTCCCAGGATCTTGCGTTGCATTTTTCTTTGGCATATTTGAATTTTTTTCTTTTGTCTTTCTGTTATTGACCATGTCTGGCACCCATATAATAACACAGGGTATACACTGGTTTCGAGCGTCTAGAACCTGATTTTCTTAGTTAGTGTTTGGTCTAACAATATAAACTTAAGAGCCCAAAATGCTCTGCAGGTTAATGAGATCCTTCTTTGTACTTCTTTTTCCATTTTATCATGGAAGGAAATTTGTTGTCCAGGGTATGTATATTTGTTGACACATGTGAGGACAGTTCCATATATTTTTATCGGGGTTTCATATCTGTTTGAAATTAACTGCGTCTTCAGTTTGTTTAGTGACAGCCCTGACTTTGCTATGCTCACATATTTGTTTCAGCACAGTATGTAGTACTTTCGCTGTCTTGGCAAATAAGACATCATACCTTCTAAAACAACACATTACTTAAAATTCTTTGCTGTCCGTATGAAATATATTAAAAGACAAAGTTAAGAAAAAACCTGTTCATTTACTAAAAAATGCATCCCTTTAAATTTTTCGTTGTTTCTCCTAGTTATTTATGTACTTGTATTCTTCTAGTAAACCAGAAGTGCTGCGATACACCACTGCCCAAGAATAAAATACTAAAGATCACGCTTTCTGAAAATAAAATTTTGCATATGGTTGTGATATTAGGCATACTTATCTTAATAATAATAATAATAATAGTTACTTCCTAAAATATAAGCAATTATCAATTCAATACTTTTATTGCACTATATTTTTTCAGAAATAAAATAAGGGATACTACAATATAGTTAAAAATATAATAAATAAAATATTATACCTAGAACTATTTTCATACAGACAGAACAATAAATACAGCAGGTATTTCTCAAATAGTGCCCGATCGTGAAACAGTAGGTATTGCGCCCAACGGAGGGCTAAACATGGACTGAATGCAAAGTGTGGCAGTTTGTTTAGCAACACATGTAGAGAAGTTTAGAACACAAATGTGTTTTGAATAAAAACTATACAACTTTTGCTTATTTTTCAAACGGAATAACTGATCGCTGTTTTGAGGATTACCAAATCGTTTCAATAAGCAGTGCGTTTTGCAGTGTGTTACTTTTACATGCTAGGAAAGTGTGGATTGAAATAAAAATGCTTTATTGGTCTACATATGCAAGGAGTAGGACACTTGGGAAATATCGCCTCTAAAGATTTACAGCCCGTATCTTCTCTCACAAGTTTTTGCCTTATTTCTTCTCTTTGCTCGCTTTCTTTCTTCCTTCTTTCTAACTTGTACTCTGAGTTATACCATAATTCAATGTCCTCATACAAAAAGCAATGAATCTTCTAGAGACGATATGTATCTTGATCGCATGTCTGAAATAATGTGGGCTTTTTTGTTTTAATGGCTAATGGATTGCTCAGGTGTATGTCTGCGACTGTAGAGTAGTATGTTGCAATTATACCTTTACAAGGTCATTCCTCCTTGCATCCTAATGCTCTGTTTAATTTCTTTGAAAGGGTTGTCTGTTATTGCGAACTTGGAGGATCTTTCGAAATTGTACTCCTCACACTTGCTATGGGTGTGAAATTCTTTTGCCATTAGATTTACCAGAATGTTAGATGTGCTTAGAAAACAATACTCTCGGTATATCTGGCATAATTTAATGTTTAATATGACACATTTGAACTTTTGTACTTATATTTTAAATGATTTGCTGCCAATTTTATAGAAGAAATATTTAAATTCGTGGTTACAAAATTAATTTTTAGCCTGCGTCCCCAGTTGAAGTCAAGCGCTGAAGCCTATGGTTACACTAGTCACCGGCTCAGTCGAAGGGTGAATTCCCCCTCATTTCTACTCGTACAGATTTGATCAGTAATACAATGTACATAGTACTAGTTCTATTTCATAATGAGTAGATACAAACGCGTGTTATACAAGTTGTTAAAAGTCTTCAGTAACACATTTCTGATAAATTTGAACTAAATTTGCATTCACTCCCAGCAGCTGTGCTTCTGAAATTATTGCAATATCAGCCCTTGTATTTTCTCTAAAATTTTAATAAAGTAAAATTGACTTCATTAACACACTGATATTAAGGGGTATCAATAGCTGTAATAAAACAAATACAGAAATAATACTTTCCCTCGTAGACCTAACGCACGACATCTCTGCACTCAGCCTAGGTCATTGCTTCTCTACTACCTGCTTTGACGACTTTGATCTTGGGACATCTGCCGGAGCAACATGTGAATTAAACTGCATATTGCATTATAATGAACTATTTGGATGCCTATTATCTTAAAAAATAACTATTTACATAAATTAAAAATGGCCTCTCACTTTCACTTATTACCATAGGCGTACTTTTCATACCTAAACATACAATTATATTTTCTTAGAAAAGATAAGTACTACAGATGAAAACTGTGCGCAAGCGTAAAATATGCTCCATCTCTATCACTGAGCAGCTTTCTCTTTCCCACAATAACGGACTCTTCTGTAACTAACCTTCCACTTGCAACCATCAGCGTGGGAACTGTCTGTTAATATGACAGGTGACTGGCGTGACACTGGCCCAGCACGGGCTGCGCTCAGTTGCAGATGCAGACCAAAAATAGCTAATGATAAAAATATTTCAAGGGTATGTTCTCAGTGCTGATTTGTTTGTGTATATTATTACAGATTTTTGAAGTTCTCTTTTAATGACAGTTCATTAATTTAATGTCACAGAAATCTTCTTGAGAAATGGCGTTTGTGGTTACAAAATATGAGAGTAGGAATTTATGAATCACTCTAACAAATTGTTTAAATAATAAATTGGTAATAAAATTAATCAAAAGTTACAAGGAGAAAAGAATATACTTTGGTAAAAGCTTCCTCAGAATCGCCGTTCATCGCGCCCTTAAGGATGAGTAAATGTCCTTCATTATCTAGTTATTGAATATGAACTTCAGGCAATTTGTGCAGATGCATTGACTTCCTTTAATTTAAAAAAAAAAACTACCGCTTAGGAGATAAATATATTTTGTTTATATCAGTTCGCTTTGTTTCTTCTAAACCTTAATCGCATTGTTTTTGGGTCATGCATAACCCAACTCAAAAATTTGCTTAGCTGTTACATCTAAGCAGAAGAGTTGTGACAAAGATTTCCGAATTCCAATGGAAATTTGAACATATGCCGGGAAGTGCTGGTACATGCGAGATACACAATTTGGGAATATTTCTAGAGAAGACCCGACAAAGGAGGTTAACGACCATAATGAAGAGGGGAAGATGGAGAGGGGGTATGAGCAATGGGAAGGGGGACTCAAGAGTAAGGGTTGCATTCATGTCTATGTATTTGTATTTAAATGTTTAATAGAAAACTAAATATATACTTTTATATAAATATATTAAGTATCTGTATGTATGTATGTATGTATGTATGTATATGATTTGTAGGTATGTAGGTATGTTTTTTTTTTTTGATTGATTTATTTATGGACGCTCTTTAACATCTCAGGTCATCAGCGTCCCATTCAACTCAGGGCGTGAAAGGGCCGACAAATTTTGCTCAGAGGCCACTCTTTCAGGCTTGAGGTTCTTTTTCGTGCCGCAAATGTACGACACGGGACCCACGGCTTTACTTCCCTTCCGAAGGAAGCCATACTTAGGATTTTTACGCCCGAAAAAATCCATCGGTCCTGGCCGGGTTCGGACCCGTGTTTTGGGTTTAGGAGGCAAGTATGGTAACCACTACACCACCAGGACCGACGTAGGTCCTGTGTGTGTGTATATATGTATGAATGTATATATATATATATATATATATATATGTACGTATGTATGAATATGACCCTTTTGATTACTATAAGGACGACATTAGCCTGTTCGACCGTAAGGCCCTTGCAACAGTTGTATTTATTTGAGCGTATCCTAAAACGTTAATAAAACGTCCATTAGTATTATATAAAAAACTATATAACACATTAAATTGGGATCTTTTTTACTAGCACCGATTACTGGCATTTCCCTAGCTGTGAAATATGTTAACCCAGCCGATTTATTTTTGGAAAATCGTCGATACTGAAGTCAAGGTGTTAAAATGACTCTGGTTACAGCTGCTGTCTTATGCGTCTCACTTTATCATTATTTCTGCAAAATATTTGGTTCCTCGGAAGGAAAAGTCCAAAGTTGTTACTCTAGCTTCACTCAGTAATCTTCAATTTCGGCAACTGATAACTTTGAAAGTTAAAGGGAGGCCAAGCAGACATTCTACGATATTACACTATTCCCATGTGTAGTCAACAATATTATAGAAAGTATTCATTAATTTTCCCGTTAACAGCTTTAAAATTCTCTCACTTACCAGTGTGACTGTAAATTATCGAGACCCTCATAAAATCTAATGTGTTTATTGTTCACCTCAATCATAGTGATATATACCCTTATTTACTTAATGAAATAGTTGTCGATTCATCAGTTTTTAAGTGCGCCAATTTCATTGTTAACCTATTTTAATGCTACCAATTTCTATAAATAAGGCCCCAGTTGATGTAACTACTATTATAGACAGTAGTGGTGATATTTGAAGCATAAAATGTCAAAATTATCTGCAAATAGGCGTCGAAGTTGAACGTTACATTAATTTTTATAATAGTGTTTAACATCCGCTTTAACTGCTGAGTCATCACAGGCAGTGGACACTAATGATACATGAGATTATATGGTAAGTTAAGATTTTTTATTTTTTTTTAAAGATTGAAAACGTTCTACTTCTAAGTTTTAATGTACCTTCCGGCATTTTCCATGTATGAGGACTAAGAAAAAACTGGTAAAACGTCAATCAGGGAGAACGGTACGTTATTTTCGCAGCTTGTGTAAAGGCTAATGAATAGAACTAACCACAGAGAACCCATATTTGATCTCAGTGTCTCTCAAACCCATTTTTAAAACCTAAAACAAAATTTAGAGAAGTCTGTGGCCAAGTTCTGAACGGATTATTTTCAGATTAATATTATGTTAGTATAGAAAAGGTAGATAAAGAATTTTTTTCTATCTAAGATCGTCTTATACACGTTCGTATAGACCGCATTGGCAAAGAGGAAAACTCTCTGCAGAATGACGTTATATCAACAAAGGTTAGCACGTCATCGCTTGATAGGAGACATGTCTTTCGGGTGACATTGTGAAATTACAGACGGACGACACTAGTGATGGTGAAAATTGGGCCCTGCACCTAGACCTTTAAGAGACTCGTACAGCCCCATAAACTAGCCTTTTTAAGATCCACAGTCCCTAAAAAGGATAACCTGTCCTTGATATTGACTGTTGTAATATTCTGTGGGCATATAAAGGAAAAATGCCATAAGTAAACTCCTAGATTTTACAAAAGTTGTACATTTGCATAACATATGTGAAGAGATTTGCAATCCTCTCCAAATTTCCTACAACTTGAGTCTTAGGAAAGTCTAATGATGGGATGTCTGAGGAGGATGTTGCGGTCCTTAAGAAAGTCAAAAACTTCCTGCATTCGCACTTTACTTGGAGACAGTAATGCCTCCTTATACCGCCTGTGGTGCCTCAGTAGTGAAAACAGGCGTTAAACACTACTCAAAAAATGTCTCCTTATAGCAGGTCTAGTTACTGCAATCAGCTCATGAGTTTGCCTGGCTCCGGTCTAATTGTCCCACAGTGCCAGATGTCGGTCCTGGTGGTGTAGTGGTTACCATACTTGCTTCCTAAACCCAAAACGCGGGTTCGAACCCGGTCAGGATCGATGGATTTTTTCGGGCGTAAAAATCCTAAGTATGGCTTCCTTCGGAAGGGAAGTAAAGCCGTGGGTCCCGTGTCGTACATTTACGGCACGTACATTTGTCGGCCGTTTCTCGCCCTGAGTTGAATGGGACGCTGATGACCTGAGATGTTAAAGAGCGTCCATAAATAAATCAATCAAAAAAAAAAAAAACAGTGCCAGATGTTAACTGTGGGTCCATTGAGCAAGAAGTAACCTGACTCCATTAAAATATAATCCAAAAATTATTTCGGTCCCATTAAAGAGACAGTTGTACTCTTTCTTGCAAGTTTTATCTGCTAATTTATGTCAGTATCCACATAAGTGTAACAGATTCTAGGTTGCAAAGGCTTTCCAACGTCCTCTGGCCTTGCCACACGAGCTTAAGGTGCTGTTTTTAAGGATAGCGCGCAGTGCACAAACGCAAGAATGCAAACTATGCTAGTTAAATGGAACCGGTTTTTAAGCGCAACGAGTGTATGCTAGCTGTCCGCAGAGTATCAGCTGCAGTTGTATCCCGAAGCAGTCGCTGATCAGAACGCGCTAGTTTATCTGTTCTCTAGTTGTGTAGTTTATGTTTTCTCCCGAGGAGGATGATAATAGTCTCATCATACAGGAAATTAAAAAAGGCCGAGAGGAAAGAACATTTCTTCTGCAGAGCTGTTTATTTATCAAACTGCAGATCCTGCTACCAGCCATTTATCAAAGTAATGTCGCAACTATGGCAAACTTTTATGCGCAGCTCTAAATATTAATTAAAAGTGGTGAAAACAATATCACACTTGCAGGGTGAATATGTGTCATCCCTTAATAACCTAAAATAGCACGCGTCACCTCATGTTCTTTTCCTGATTTCGCACGATTTTTTCCAGAGTGTTCTTACTATTTGCATCCGCAAACAACTTAAATATAGAAAATTAATAATGATTTTATGTCCGAAAATTTTTGTGGCTGCAATGTATTGTAATTTTATATACAGTAGTTTTTAGTAGGTTACATGTATGCGTTAAAGAAAGAAGCAAATTGTGACGAACACAGTAAAGTGAATGAATACAATTTATAATTAAAACAGACTGAGTTATCTATTTATAGTTTAATCTCTATTAATAACATATATATCATTTTACCTTGCTGCAAGGCACACTTTTACTCTTGGACTGATGAGGTTCTTGTATGCATTGTACTCCTTCTGTAATATTTTTCTGGACCTTATAGATCAACTCTAAACACAGAGTGGACTTTTCAAAAAGTTGTCATTCTACCAACAACAAATAAGCATTCTCTCCAGGAAAATATTTGAATCTTTCATGCTTAACATCAGCAATTTTCATCGTCACATTCTTATACGTGTATCAATGTAGCCAAACACTAAGTTGTTCATCTTGCGAGTAAACTGAACATAGCTGAGCACAATTCTTGAAAACCACTCACGGCGCACGACGGATTATGGAACCGGCCGCCGAGTAGGTAGATTTTCAGTTAACGCCTTAACGCTTCGCGATTCTTCAAAACAGTACAGCAGCTATCTGGAGATTGAGCTTGAGGAAGATGTCCTGTTTGTATTTATGGATAACACTCACGATAGCAATTGACGAGCTACGGCTGAGCTTATGCATCGCCACTACTTAGATCATTGTATTCTCCAAGTCCAGACACTGATGTACATGACTGTAATTTCTACAGCAACAACCAGACTTCATTGGGCCAGTTCTTTGATCGAAAGAAAGCAAATTCATATTGCAAAGCATGGCAATATCTCATGTGGTTTTCTCGTGAAACTAATCTCCCCGCTGTGGATGCGGTGGGACCGTCCTATGGTAGAGATCAATTATTAAGCTCGTTAGTATTCAATGCGACTTCACTGCCTATACCAAGTATAAAACTCTGTGTCGCATATACAAATAATATAGGACAAATTGGGAACTCAATTGCGAATTTGATCTTTATTACTAGTGAGTGGTCTAAACTAAACGAAATTGTCTTCACACACACACGGGCGTAAAAATCTTAAGTATGGCTTCCATCGGAAGGGAAGTAAAGCCGAGGGTCCCGTGTCGTAGATTTACGGCACTTAAATACCTCAAGCCTGAAAGAAGAGGCCTCTGAGCAAAATTGATCGGCCGTTTCTCGCCCTGATTTGGATTACCTGAGATATTAAAGAGAGTCCGCAAATAAAACAAATCAACAATACACATATGCACACTTATTTCGATTTCTGTATACCTGCCATTTAAATATGAGATTCTTTCCTCCTTAGCCTATCCCTTGCTATTGTGGTCAATCGTGCGTCCAGCACTGTTCTAAGATCTTGTAATTACTTGAGTCTTCATCGTTCCTTTCTCTTTTGCCTGTTTTCGGATCCCAAACTATTGTAGCATAGACCCATATGTCGTGGCGCACCCTGGCTACGTGTCCTCTCGTGTCGCTTGAGTTGGCTGCATCCTCCATATCAATTCTTTCGCTCATTTCCACGTCTAAAAGTTGTGCTTGATCCGGAAATCTAATCATCCTTTACACGCTGACACACCTCAATCTTCTTGGTTTGGTCTTTGGTCTGGCACTCGTGGAGAAGAACTGAATGACGTAGATTTATAAAATTTAAAATCTTAATCTGAGATTGATGACTTAGTCAATATTTATAAATATAAGACACAAAATACTTACCTCATATAATTTCTTTTCTATGTTGGATATCTTAGTTCCTGTTATCTGACATGCGTACTAGCACTAGAATCTCAATGAAATTGGTAATAATTTTTGTTTTATTTGGACTCATCGACAGACCGACCTTTTTGCGCTTAGTACTGTTCACAATATTTCCAGTTCAGTCAATGAATTGGCGATGTCGTCTGCGAATCAAAGAGTTAGATTGTTTACAATACACCGAAGCAATTGTACTGATTCAAAATGCTACAGCAAGGTCTTTGAAGGGAATAATGCTTATGAACAGGAATTAGTATTTCTAAACACTAAAAAAAAAAAAAAAAAGTCGGTCCTGGTGGTGTAGTGGTTACCATACTTGCCTTGCCTCCTACACCCAAGAACGCGGGTTCGAACCCGGCCAGGACCGATGGATTTTTTCGGGCGTAAACATCCTGAGTATAGCTTCCTTCGGAAGGGAAGTAAAGCTGCGGGTCCTGTGTCGTACATTTACGGCACGAAAAAGAACCTCAAGCCTGAATGACAGGCCTCTGAGCAAAATCTGTCGGCCGTTTCACGCCCTGAGTTGAATGGGACGCTGATGACCTGAGATGTTAAAGAGCGTCCATAAATAAATCAATCAATCATAATAAACACTAAAAGCGGAAGGAATTATGTTAATATTGGACTGTAGACAACAGATGGGTTGTCACGAGCTACAAATACTACCACGGGTGGCCGAGGTTGTTAAGGCGCGGACTCGTGAGTCGGAGGTCTGGGTTCGAATTCCACCAGGGCCGTCCTCCCTGACTGAGGTTTTTTCCAGGTTTTCCTCAGTCGTCATAAATGGCAAATGCCGGGGAGGTACCCTAAACTTAGGCCAGGAACGATTCCCTCCTTAAAAATAAATCCTTTCCCAATATATCATTTCATCTCATGTATCATCAGCGCCCATCGGCTGTGGTGCCTCTGTAGCAAAAACGGGCGTTAAACATTATTCATTCATTCATTTACGAGCTACAAAACAACCTCTCCCCTTATGCCTGTCACTGATCAGTTCTTGTTCACTTGCCTAGCGGTGGTTCATTGTCTATGTTTGGGCGTACCTAACTAGATCTTAAACATTTCCATGCCTAGTTATGAATATTTTCTCAACATAACCAAAACGCGTTCGTTTTATTTTCCTCGGTCGATTGTCACGACTCAGCGCTCTCCAAGAAAAGAAATTGTATAAAATACATTTTTTTTCGTCATCGGGATTAAGTAAAGCCGTGGGTCCCGGCACGAAAAAAAACCTCAAGCCTGAAAGAGAGGCCTCTGAGCAAAATTTGTCGGCCGTTTCACGCCCTGAGTTGAATGGGACGCTGATGACCTGAGATGTTAAAGAGCGTCCATAAATAAACGAATCAAAAAAAAAAAAAAAATAGTCATCGGGATGTCAGTGGAATACAAAGTTCGATTGGCTAATTTAATTGTTTATCAGAAGAACAGGAGTGATATTTCTCACGCATGCGCATAGCAACATTGTTCAATGTACGTTAGACGACGATATACTCATACCTGAAGAACTTTGTGAATGCACCCCGAGAATACTGCTCTGAAACTCGAAGTTTTGTAAATTTAATGAAGTCGGGTAAGCCTCTCCCCGATGCTATGCATTTTCATGACCTAATCTTAGAGCCTGGAGAAGAGCTGACAGTCACAAGAACCCTTACCCTGTGGGAGAGGAAACGGCATACTGCAATACTTGGTGGGGATAAGGTGATCTCCCGCTCTTATCTGGCAGTATGTCGTCACAACCACCTTCCGTTCCAACCCGTCCCTTCGTCTCCCACCAGCCATTCCACTAAGCTCGATCACTGCACTGTGCCTACTTAACTTACACGTGCCCAGGCCAATTCGAAAAGTAATCTGTGCCAATGGTAAAACTTTGTTCATTTCGAAGCGCCCCCCCCCCCCTTCGTGTTTTATTCCTTATGCACAATCGTTCCTCCAGCTTCACACGCGGTTATTAGACGTACATGCATTCTTCAAGGTTACTTCACTCTGGCTGTTGAATGCTTAACACTAAATGTGAGAGAGCTATATTTATATTAGTGCTAAGAGAGATGATGAAATAAAATACGAAGGATTCCGGTTATGTGTAATTTTTTAAAAAAAAAGTTCAGCCTTTTCTAATCATATTAATAATTTTATAAGCTACAAACTATAAATTGTACCGCAGTTTGCAAAGCAGACGATTTGCATATCAGCCATTTCTCTGTTATATGATTTTCTGGAAGGGATATTTCTAATATACTTTTTGATGTAACATCTGGGTCTATCGATTACAGTCACATGTACCTGCAGTGCGGAGCTGAGATATTGTAGTAGTCCTATGAACATAGGGGGATTTGTAACATTTTTCAATCATTTTTGAATTACCTGCACCTGCATTTAAATTGCGTGTGGGATGTCATTTTCAATACAATATTTTCAGCGGCACTGTAATATTGCTATCATCATGTGCCAGCCATACGCAAACCTGATTATCGTGTTTGCAAGACCGTAACGAATATATCGTGAACTATGGTTGTTTCTTGTACACCTATATATAAATACTATTGTGTAGTTTCTAAAAGTGTTACCAATACCATACCCTATGATGTCTTGAAAATGAAATACATGTGCGCCAAAAACGTGTGCAAAGTAGATGCCACATCAATTTAGTGAAATACAGAAATGTACTCGCTGCGAAACATGACGCATCAATCATGCGAGATTTCAGGAAGAAACGGATGCCATGTTGAATAGCATCATTGCAATTGATAAAATGTGGGCGAGGTTTATGAACCAGAACTGAAGTGACAGTCCAATGAATGGCGTCACCTTGGGTTCCACGCAATTACAGGTTTCCCAAACTCCTTCACCAACTAAAGTCATTGTCATTCTGGCATATGGCAGTCAAGGTGTGCTTGTATGTCACCCAGTGAAGAGGTCAATGTGATTGCCCAATGTTATGCTTTATTTTGGTGCCACAGTTACTCATGCCGTACGCACCAAACAGCCCAAACTTTTGAACAATGCCATTAATCTTCAGGATAACGCGATATCTCACACAGTCGAGAGTGTTGAGTGATTTTACTGCTGTGGATAGAAAGTTTTTCCACTCCCACCACATTCGCCCGTTCTCAGTCCCTGTGATTATGATCTCATTCCCGAAGTGAACCAGTATTTGCGCAGGAAACGTTTTGCTACCAAAGCGGTTATTTTGACAGCATTTCGCAGCAGATGGTGTTCAGCTCCATCCACATCGCTGGCATCGAACACTCAATATACTTGGAGACTACTTCGAAGGCTGCTGAATGCCGTGAATTATCTGGGAGAATGTTCTGTTAAGTATTTGCAATCCTGTGTAGGTAGTTGTGTGATGACTTTTGCTCTTGCCATAATAACCGAATGTTGTCAGGTTGCCTGTGTTTTGCTTCTTTTTCTCCGGGAGCCGCCTACATCCACCTTCTTTTAATGACACCAATAGTCAGTAAATATCATGCACTTTCAATCGCATATATTAGATATTTCATATTATCCCATATTTTTTAAGAAAAAAAAGTTGCCATGACATATGACTTATCCTTCATACATGTACCTACTTCGCCTTTAAGACTGAGATACAGGACAGGTGTCTGCAGCAAATATTCCTTGGTCACTAGTGTCGGTCACTGCTAATATTGCCAAGTGATTACTAGTGAAATGCTTTTAAGCGAAGAAGAAATTTCGTTTTTAACACTTCTAAACAGAAGGAAATGAAGAGAAAATGTTCACATACATTGCTATTACCTTCGAAACAAACGCTACCGAACCCCCTCTATGTCGAAGTGCCACGCATTTTCTTTTCACACGTCGAACAAACTTGCAGCGTTTTGTACCAAATACTCAACTTTTGATTCATCAGCAAATATGGCATTTTTTCCTCCGATTAACAGTCCAACTTTTATTTTCATTGACCCACTATAGTCTTTTTTATTGACAAACCTCAGGAATGGTTTCTTAGAGCAATACACTCTTTAATATTTGCATCCTGTGACCATTTCTTTAATCAACTTTCACTTCCCAAAGAAACATGTTCTTGTTTTGCTGCTTAAAGTACGCTGGCTTACTATTGTTTTTCTGTCAAATGCTTATTCTTTCACCCACTTCAATATTTATAATGTATATACAATGTCAACCTCATATTCTCTTATGAACCACTACCTGGTTCTGGTTACCTAAACAATTTAGTTAACCTACACGAACGCCCTATACTGAATTATAAACAAAAATTCAAAAAGGAAGGCTTCCATGAAAGGGACATCAATGCATCATTATTTATTTTGATTTGTTTATTTAAGGACGCTCTTTAACATCTCAGGTCATCAGCGTCCCATTCTATTTAGGGCGAGAAACGGCCGACAAATGTACCTGCCGTAAATGTACGACACGGGACCCACGGCTTTACTTCCCTTTCGAAGGAAGCCATACTTATGACTTTTATGCCCGGAAAAATCCGTTGATCCTGGCCGGGTTTGAACCCGCGACCTTAGGTTTAGAAGGCAAGTATGGCTACCACTACACCACCAGGGCCAACAATGCATCATCTTAAAATGTACATCTCTAATAATAGAAAGTAGCACAATATACTACACTAACTATGGTTTTTTGTATTAAATAAGCTATATTTGGTTTTGGTTGATTGCTTCTTATACAGTAAGGTTCTTTGAATTAGGGGCCTTCAGAGGACGGCTGCGCACTGGGAGAACCCAGCTGTAAAGGCCTATAATGCATGTGCAGGTATCAGTTAGTAGTTAGTTTGAGAGAAGATTTTTCAGCAAGATGTTGTGCGTTCGTGTTTCACTCAATGCTTTTATTGTGTATAAATTGTGTGCTAACTGTTATTCATTGCTTATGCCACTATATATTTATATATATGTATATATATATATATATATATATATAGTTCTGAAGATTGGGTTTTTAAAATGTTACGGGAGACAAGATTTCTCAATTACATTAGATGAAATGCAGGAATTTCCTACGTAAATGCCGGCAATGTATTGCCGCTGAGGGGCATCATTTTCAACTTCTCTTATAACACAGATTACCTATTATTATCATTGTTATTATTATTATTATTATTATTATTATTATTATTATTATTACGTTTAGTCGTTTATGCTTTCAAGGCGGCTCTACCTCCGGTTTACCGGTTGCTGCGGCTTTACTTCCGCAGTAAGCAGCCTCACTCAGGTGGCTGCTCAGCCTTAGCCTCACTCGAAAATCCCCACTGTATAAATCATATGTAATACTTTTGACGGTTGTTTAACGCTTGAACGAAAAACTGTAGACAAGTGCTTGCTTAAATGAACTAATATTTCAACAGTGACTGTAAAGAGTATGACGTAGGCAGTTAGTTACTGAATTCCCTAACGGAATGGGATTGCATTTTAGACCGTTCATATGTTCCTCTCACCTAGAAGTTATTCAAGAATTAAATTATGAAACTTGTACCTGTAAAAGTTAATTAAACGACATTAAAATTAATTTTTCGTGCATTTGAACTTTGCAGCTTTTTGTGTATGTCAACAATGCTGTTCTTTGTGCATCAGTGATTCACTAATAATATCTAGAGAAGATTTTAAACGCTATGGTGTGCTGACGGAAACATTGTATTTAAATTATTAATAGAAAACTTAAACATATATATTTTGTATATTCGTATGCATGTAGGTATGTGTGTATGTATATATGTACGTATGTGTGAGTATTGCCTTTTTGATGGCTATAAGGACGACATTAGCATGTACTGCCCTAAGGCCCATGCGACATTTGCATTTATTTGAATGTATCCTAAACTCGTACAATAAAACGTCCATTACTACCACTACTACTATTGGCTAAAGAGCAGAGAAGTCATCACGACAGCCTTAAGTGGCTGGAAAAAAACATTCGCATTAAGAACGACATCCCTATCGTAGACAGTTATTATATATACTGCAGATATGGTAGTGGCTGGTGTTATTTTCATTGTAGACATGTGCTCAATGGACGAATAAAGCAATCCAATAGATAGTGAAAAAAAAGTTTGTGTATGTCATAAAAAGCAGCACATGTAGCTTTGCAGGAGTACTCAAAACAATTGCACAATACTACGATTACATTCCCTGTTAACTATTCTGGCCTATATAATGCTGTACTGAGGGTCAAACGCAGTTTCTGCGCCTGGAACATTTACACGAAAATTAAGCAATAACCATACAGCCCTGGAACCGGTCTATTCCGCATCTCTTATGTGGCACGTAGTGCAACTTAATTTTCCAGCACTCGTACGCATGCATTTAGTTATATGTTCACCAGTCATCACCTCAAATCCCAAAATAATATGCAATGAACGTATACAGAGCGTTCCATTTACCAAAGGCAGTAGCTTGTTCTACACGTCTTCAAAAATAAATTACTTGCTTTTGTTTAAAGAATATTTATTGTCCTTAACTACATCGCGACAGACTTTAGAGCCTAAAAACTATGTGAAGTATACCGGAGTCCGTGTGCATATGTTTGTAAGTATTATAGATAAAAATCATTGTTGTTGCTTATTCAATCGTTTAAGCTAAACGTTGAATTTAAATTTTAATACGTACTTTAGCTCATCTGCATACAATTTTAGAGAAGCAGGATCAGCATTTTTGAAATACTGAGATCTTGGTAGCAAATAAAATATTTTCAATTCTTTATCTGGAGATTTTAATGAAGTTTAAGGATTATATTACCCTGCAACACAACAAAGCTGTTAATTGAGACTTCCTTCGATCTTTTTTTTTTTTTTAGTAGTGTTTAACGTCAGTTTTTACTACTGAGGTACCACAAGCGGTGGACACTGATGATACATAAGATGAAATGATATATTGGGAAAGGATATTTTTTTTAAGGAAGGAAGCGTTCCAGGCCTAAGTTTAGGGTACCTCCCGAGATTTGTCATTTATGAGGACTGAGGAAAACCTGGAAAAAAAAACCAGAGAGGGAGGACGGTCCTCGTAGGATTCGAACCCCAGACCTCTCACGATCCGTCCCTTAACGACCTCGGCCACCCGTGGCGGTCTCCTTCGATCGTAACATGCAAAAGCATACTTATAGACATGCAGATGTTACCTTTGGGGTTACATTTTTTAACAATTTTTTAACATTTCCATTTACCTTTGTTTTCCACAGAATGCTTATTATGCTTATTATACATGTAAAATAGGCAAATAAAAAGTTATAAACTTAGTTTTTTCTTTGATCATTTAAATATGTTATTAAAATATCAAAGTACTTGAATATAAAGACATGTTTTAAAACAATTCCAACAAATGTAAAGAAACATGTAGATCTTATGTTATTTCTATTTGTGAAAGGTATACGGAGGAAATGTAAAGGAGGTTATGTTTCATCAAATAGAGCATCTCATACATTGTGAACATTTAAAATAAATACATAACATATAATTACTATTTCGTAAGGCAATGGCTATATTTGATTGTAGCGACACCACATGCATTCCCGTGCGGTAAAATTCACTGTTCTGTGCATGAGATACAATTCGTCATTTGTTACCCGGCACCTAGTACGAATGATATTTACTCGTTATATGTTGCATGGAGTCACTGCAGTGGCCGGGCGGCCGCTCCGCTTTACATCAGTCAATGCGGTTTCTCCTTCGGTTTCCGTCCAGCGAGGAACCCAGAATCTAAAAGTGTTGATATCCCTGTTGTTTCTTTTTAAACTTTCTTCAGCCTTTCATGAATGTCAATCAGCGTTTCATCTTTCTCATTCAGGAGTTTTATCACAGCCCTCGTCTTTAAATGCACGGCAAAGTTAGCCATTTAAAATAATACATTGCTGCCACCCGTTGCGCTCAGAAGTTGTCATTGGCAATGGCTGTGAAAGAAATTTAAGGAAATTGAGCCAAATTCTAATTTTGTAATATTACTAACTTATAGAGTAAAATGAAATAGAAGACATAGCTTTCTGATTGGCTCTCATATAATACTCTGCATTCAATTCCTTGGAGTCAATCATGGATTGTTGCTGTATAATTTTCTTGGTGGATTGTTGAGCTATACTTTTCTCGGCGATGCTTCACCTAGTTTGCATCACTCCATTGACTCTCGTTTAGAAAGAGAGTCATAATGTAGAAACATGGATTCTTTTTCTGTGACAATGACTTCTAATACTTCTTTTTGGTTGTCGTGGTTAAACTATTAAACGTTACAGGAAGATAATACGATGCTCCCTTTGAGCTGCAGAGCACGCATATCACGCGAAGTTTATCTTAATGATTAATAAATGCTTATAGTTTTTTTCTTTGAGTAATGTTTAACGTCCGGTTTTATTACTGAGGCACACCACAGGTGGTGGTCACTGAAGATACATGAAATGAAACGGTAAATTGGGAAAGTGCTCTGTTTCTAGACGAGAGAATTGTTTAGCCTATTACTTGACTGCGGAACATAAAACGAAGGTTCGCTAGATACAACATTCAATTCTTGTTGATAGTACTTGGAGAAAGCTATTTTTAGCTGGAGAACTACGCAGCTCAGGTTTCATTTTTAACACTACACCAACTTAACGTGCCCCCAGTAAAATTATGTATGCACGGAGTTGAAGCTGATATACTAATTTCTCCATAGATGTGCTTTTATTCACCGGGTTTTAAAGCTTGATAAAAATTGTATATCAAGCCGAAAACTTAGAACCTATTGCGTGTGTATAGGCTGAACATTCACTAAAATTTTGAAAAAATTCTCAGGTAAAGTTTACACAGCTTGTTTTCTCTGATAAGTGGGACCAGAATATTTATGACATAATTTTACCCTTTTTTATTTCCATCGCACACTTAATATAAGCATGTATTCACCTAATCTGATTACAGTTATGAACTTTTAATTAGTGATACGTCATTTTTGGCATTTTTATAGTTTTTTCAATAATTTTTCCATATTTTTCATAATTTAGTCATATCTTATCATGTTTTATTACCTTTCCGTCCACTTGCTTACAGTCCTCTCAGAAACGGTTTTTGCATATTCCTGAATTGTTGTTCGTAATTTCTTAGAATTAATTTTCTAACAGTAACTTCAAAAACATTCAACATTCAATGATGCTGAGTCTGAATTCAACATTAGTTATTTTACTTATTTCATATGTGCCCAAACATCATCCTGCGATGTTGAGCAGATTTTTTTTTCGCTACAAGTCAATGTTAAGTGACAATAAAATTTATTTTATATTTTTAAACCTCAAAATGTATGAGCTATATCACTTTCATTCTCTGTGACCGTCCAACATATACTTTTATTTCATTGGGTATATATCTCCATTGATTAAACAAATTCAGCATTTATGAATGATTATTATTTTTAATGTGATTAATTTAAACAAAGGTAAAATTTTGAAAATGTGCCATAAACAAATTTTAGGTTATGTTATTGTCATATTTGAACAGTTTTTAAGGTCATAAATGCTTCCTCTTCTATGACAATACAACCCAAGATCGGGACATGGTCTGCCGCAGCGACCTCTGCTTGCTCTATCTCCGTCTTACATTTCAATTATAGAGAGCAGTATTGCAGGGGGCATGTGATTGGAATGCTGGCTTTCTAGATAGAAGGAGCCATCTCTCTATCAGGCATCTCTCCATTGTCCTCACGAGGCTAGGTGAACCTCATTCTAGACCTCCCTAATTTAGAAAAGTTCCTAAGCAGATATCGGAAATCGAACCCGTGTGGTCTTGGTCAGCAGTCAGATGCTTGTTATATCTAAACGGAATTTTGAATATTTTTCAAGTTTTTGTGTTTAGGGCATATGATTTGTTTCTTTTTTGGTACTAGATAAAACTGAGTATGCTTTGATGCTAGTAATGCAATTACTATAGCTTGAATACTATTGTTAGTCTTCGTTTTATTAGTAGTGCAACGTGTGCACTACAATCTGCATTTTTTCAAATAGAAATAGATCACAAAAATAAAAAAAAGCTCAGTAAGGTGGTATTTTCGAGTAAAAACGTTGACCACACTGTTGATTTCTGTGATCTTGGTTTTACTACATTTGTAATATGAAATATTTAACCTTTATTAATTAAATCTACTATACGTTTAGTACTCATTCTGTATAAAAGTTTTTTAGCATATACTTTCAACTTTATTTGTGAACTATTTAGGTCTTCAGATCAACAAATTTTCTTAATGTGTTTTTAAAGACATTAGTAATCACGTATATTGAATTTCTATGCTCAACTTTTATATATATTTATTGTTGGAAAAGTTCCATAATTTTTAAAAGCATACTTTTGGAAGAAACGGTTTAAAAATTGGAATTTAAGCTTTTTGTATGTGGTGTCAGTGTATACAAATGCTTATTGTGTCCTCGTATATGACACTGAATGAAACTGCGGCGTCACAAGCCCCGTCTGCCTGCCTACGCATATTTAGTGACTCTAAATTGCTTAGAGGGACCCAGCTCTCGCCAGTTCAGTATTCGGGTGTCAAAGCTTTACAAGTACTAATCGGAGAATTCAAAAATCACTGGTTCCAAGGCAGCCATTAAAAAAATATAAACACGAAAAGGAGGTGAAAATGAAGATTGGTGGAATGAAACCAGAGAAATGGGACAACTTTCAGAGAAATTCCAACTTTGTCCACCACAAATTCCACTCTGCAGCTCCTAAATTCGAATTTGGTCCCTTCATCAATCAGTGCTGTGGTCAAATAAACTATTCCGATGGCCTGTTAAATTTAGCAGCAATATTTCGAAGCTGTTCACACCTAACCGTGAGAACGAACGGATCACTGGTTCAAATGCAGCTAAAGATATGAATTCGAAATTAAAAAGCAGTATGAAATGCAAACAAATAATTTAGTTCAGCTGGATTCAATTACTGCGTTAATTCTTGGTCGATAATCTTTAAATTTTCTCTTTTTCATAACGAAAGTAAAGCTGTTGAGCGTCATTTCTGAAAATATGGTCGTCACCATGTTATCTGGGAATCTGGAGCACATTCCTAATCCACCATTGTGTTTTCCTTTACCAGGCCAGCGACATATTGTACATCTACATCTCATCTTTGTGTCTTATCTTTGTGCACGGTTATATCTTAGAGATATGTGCAAATTACGAATATTAAGCAGCAATAGAACTATGCATTAGAAACTGCCAGCAAATTCCTTATATGTGCGAAATTTCTGTTGGAAGTTTCAAGGGAGGTTTCTGGAAGACGAAGATGCCCTTTGGGAGAGTATTGCATAGATTTCGAGGCAATCTGATGTGAGGCAAATGAAATCGCTCTGGTTGATATAATTGAATTTCGTCATCAGTGTATTTCACGTTTAGGTTGAAATTTCTTCTGCGCTCTTGCACACCTGAGATTACAATCAATTGTGGCTGTCAGAAGCAGAAGGATATAAGTGACAATATCATACTTTCGAGAAAATAAGGCTTCAAGTTTGAAACATCTTGGAGAACAGTATTATCCATTTTTACAGCAAAAGGCTTCGTTTTAGTTATTCATGAAATTATTACTTTATGTTAATGCATTTTGTTAAATTTTAAGTAAGAACTTTCATAACACTCTTGCCCACAGATATGTAGTAGCTTTTAATCTTTTACTCTGAATAATATTATTTATAGGGGGAAGTCATAAATAGTATAATTATAGAAGTTGTAATTGTTTAATTAAGCAGACGATGAAATAATGTGGAATTATATTAATACTCATTAGATTTTTAAAGTTATTATTGAATGTTGGCCAACTCCAAAAGTAGCAGATGACAATGTTTAAATTTGGTAGGGGTTGTTCATACTGGTATCAACTGTGATGTTGACCTAGGAAATCCTGCTTTTTAAAGATTGTTGGGGGGGGGGGTAATTCTTATTTTGAGAGTGGGCACTGAAACTCCTAACCGGCATCTTTTCCCATGAAATGTACTGTTTGCAGAACATTATCCAGTCATAATATAAAAATATGTAGCTGGGTTTGTGTTGATTTTAAATTTTTGGTTGTATTTCATATGGAAGGACCAGATACCAGAAGCTCTGCTTAGTAAATAGGTACATTATGAATTTAAAAATAATTTTATTTTTGTTCTTTTCTAATTTTATTAAATGGAAATCTCATGGATGTCAAACTCTCGTGCGGGAAGAAAGATTCTTAGGTGTTGACACTGCCTAATATGATAGGACGTGCTTAATTGCACTGTGGAGAGCAATGAGCAGTCACAAAATTTCTGTGTGTGGAACTTAATGAAATTCGTAAAAGGATTCTTCAATTGCATGCAGAGCCTGTATTGGTGAGAGAAGCGTGTACGAGTGGGTTAATGCATGTAGTATGGACAAACACAAATGTGATGGGCAACGCTCTAATCGTACCACAGCGATCGTCACTGATAATTAGATTTATTCGTGAAAATAGGCACATTTCTTTAGAAGGTCTGGGTGTCAGCATCGGATCCTCACGTACCACTGTGACGGAGGTTCTCAAGTGCCGTGTACGGTGTCTGATGATCAAAACATGACCATGTGCAACCTTCCACAACCTTTGGGCTGCGTATAACGATAACAGGGAGTGTATCACTACGTCCCTAAAGCAAGAAGCAGTCTAAAGAATTGTGGCACATATCTTCTCCAAGTTTATCTCCCCACCTCTACGATAAGGAAGAACCAATTTACAGCCCAATGTTGAGGAAGCAGCTAAAGGCAACAATATCGAACCATTTCAGGGCAATTCGGTGTAAATGCTACTTCTATTGATAAATTTCATTGGGAAATTAAGATTTCAGATGTTGAAGCATTCCCCATACAATTCTGATCTTCCTCCCTCGAGCATTTTTAAAGATGAAATGGAGAATTCGGTGCAACGGAACGAGAAGCTGAATCATTAAGTAGAAAAAATATATAATGTATATTTCTAAGAGCATTGTATATCTCAAAATATGCAAGGTGATGTTGCTTTTCGAAGCACCAGCGTCTATTCTACATTGTTCCATTCTAAAAGCTATTAATAAGATAGAATTAAAACACTCATAAAAATATATAAAAAGTCCCAAGAACATAAACATTGCATTTTGTAATTCTAATCAAGGTAGTCGGTTCCGTGGTGTAGTGGTTACCATACTTGCCCCCTAAAACCAAGAACGCGGGTTCGAACCCGGCCAAGATCGATGGATTTTTTCGGGCGTAAAAATCGTAAGTATGGCTTCCTTCGGAAGGGAAGTAAAGCCGTGGGTCCCGTGTCGTACATTTACGCCACGAAAAAGAACCTCAAGCCTGAAAGAGTGGCCTCTGAGCAAAATTTGTCGACCGTTTCACGCCCCGAGTTGAATGGGGCTGATGACCTGAGATGTTAAAGAGCGTCCATAAATAAATCAATAAAAAAAAATTTAATCAAGGCAATAAAATGAAAACAAAACAGTAACTAAACTTGCATTTCTTTGTTACAGAACAGTTTCAATATTTAATTTCAGGTTTAATGGCTTACACCCCTTTACGTCTGACCACCTCAATTTCAATACGTATATAGCACAAAACAAATATAATAAAACCGTGATTTTAAAACGTTCTCCATTCTAATGCACTAGTTGATAGGTCTGTTAAAACCGGTTACAAATTGGAGTCACGCAAAGAGTTGCAGTAAATTGGGCGTTGCGGAAACAGACGGAAGCTCGTCCCAGTGTTGTGGCTGAAAGGAAAGTGGCATTTAAAATCGAATGTTATAAATGTGCATTTATCACCATTTAGTATGTGACTTACATTAGTAAGTTGCTGACTAAATACTCCTTACACATTAGCCGGACGGACACAATTTAACAATAATTCTATAAACTAAAAACATGACTGGCATGAAAAATTATGCATATTTCTGTAAGTAAAGTATTCTATGTGTAATTTTCGTAGAAACCGGAATATCTGCCTACCATTTGTTTTGCATTTTTTATACGTGTACTATGTATATGCGTGGATGCAAACCTCTTTTGTGGTGCGTATGTTTACACCGCTATACACAGTGTTAAATGCCCAGATGAGCACTTTTTAGAAACTGATTCAAAGAAAATACTTTATTCCCATAATGGGAATCACATAAAGTCACCAGGTAAGAAGTGCATGGTTTATTATACGGTATTTAGTGTTTACTCTATGAACATGAAATTATTGACTTGAAGCCATAATAGCACATTAATACATTGTTTTGAGAAATGCATAAAATCTCATCTTTAATGTGATACCTGCAGTGTACGTATAGTGTTCTTTTGCAACACCTTTTAGTAATCTGGTGTGCTCGAACGAGGTAACCCAGGAGGTAACTAGAGACGTTTTATCGCGGTTTTCCCTAATCGCTTAGGCAGATGCTGGGATAGATGTATACTTTCCACGAATTGTACGGTCTTCCATTTCATCCTTTTGGTTTTCTTACAGGGTAGAAAGTACTAGGGTTAGGTGGGCTGGCGCGGTGACTTGCGCTTTGGAAAGGTTTCTACTCCGGCGCCTGGAATAGAAACGAGTCTTCTGAGGGGCTCTAACAGTCACAGGAAACATGTTACGGGCTCTGTATACTTCGCTCAGTACTGCCCCTGTATCCTGCTTCCCACACCTCATCCCTTCCTTTCTCGAGGGGCCCCCTTAGGGACGTAGACACAAACTGCCAGCCGTAGGACATGGCTGAAGTATCCTCTTCCGCCCCTGACATTCCAATGCAAGGTGATGTACAAATATCTTTTGGCACATTTTTTGTCTCTTTGCCATTAGTGCCTTGACTTCCGCAATTTCTATGTGTGCAGCAGCCTGTTTTGAGAATTAAGTGACAAGCTGTGATTCTACTTCTGCCCAGTTATCTTTCGACTAACTAAGCTCATTTTTGTTTCTTAAATTTATTCCTAAACTTTTGGGGCTGAAAATTAAAAATTCTACTCTTTCTTTGCCCATATTTGAATATTCATTTTTGTTTTAATCAGAAATTTATTTATGAATCCCAAATTAACATTTAATTAAGCGATGAATTATATACCCAGATTGCTTTAACATTTAATGTATTGTATTTTATATAAATGAGGGACTAGAAAAAATTGTATTTAGATAGTCTGATTTATCGTATTATTAGATAAATTAAGATTTAGATTATAAGTACACGTACTGGTAACTACATTTTATTAATTGCTGGTTTGATGATAAATTTCATAGTAATTCAATACTTGCTGCAGCTGTACGAGTTTATGAGAAAACAACATTACCTATTAACCATTTGTTTACACTTCGAGCTGTTAAAATCCCGACACTACTTAATGATCTACATAGTTTCCAGCTCCTGTATAGTTAGATTGCATCCTGGGCGTCTTGACCCCTCCAACGATAACTGGTGTGCATTTCCCCAGTTATAATAACCCTTTCGCTTATCTGGATAGAGAATAGGGATTCAAGATTTGTTCTTATTTATGCCAGAGATTGAGGGTGGCTCGATGCGTGGGTAGCAATGCGTTGCAAAATTAGTGGCTTTTGCTTTCCCTGTTTGATTTAAGAAGAATGTTTCCTGACTTGGAATTGGTTGTATTTAGCTCTACCTTTACCCCCGATGCCTGTGAGATTTTTATGTGCAACAAGTTTGTAGCCATCCGTTTCTCAAGTCCTGTGCTGATTTTTGGCTTTTAAGAACGAACAAGATCGAGTTCCTTTTACATTATATGACTTGTGGAAACGTGTATACTTTGCGCTTAGGAAAAAACCTGGGAAAAAAAAAAAAGGATATTACTAACACATAATTCTAATTTGCGTTCAAGATCAGTGCTCTGTTACTTTTGTTATTTGTATCACACTCCTTAAGCATGCCCCGATAAAGTACGAGAGTCACATGATGTATAAGTTTCGCTATTATCTTTAAAGTACACAGCAAGAATAAAGGTTTTAGGCTGTGTTGGTAGCCCTGAAGCGTTTTAATGAAGTGACCCGCATACCTTCTCAGTAATTAACCGTAAATCATGAAGGTGCAAATGTGGAACATGTGTAGTCAATAATTTTTTTCACAGTAAACCTCAAAACTGCTGTGAATGTCTATTGCCAGCTAACTTCTGTTTATGGGAAGGCAGTGAAAACATGCATGATGAAGAGGGCAGCAGAAAAGCGTTTACAGTAACTGGTAACAATGCTAGTTCTGCAATTCGAAAATTGTTGCTGTCCACCATACCTCCAAATCATGTCCCGGCTGATTTTCCATCTCTACATCCATCTCAAGAAATGCCTCGGTGATCACGGTGTGCAAACAGGGAGCTGAAACAGCAACGTAGAAATGATTGCGCAAATAGAGCATGGCATAGGCGTTCTAAGTTAAACATATACGAAGTACAGTCATCAAATAACTGTACATTTATTTAAATGTTCAAAACAGATATCTAAACAACGAAAATTCATATTTTGGAACACAAAATGGCTGCTTTGTAATTCCTCATGTGGGAGACATGACGAGTAGTATGGACCTGCGCAATAGCTGCACCAAACGTGGGAGCTGCATTGCCAAATTGCATCATGGAAGTGTGACGAAGTGTTATTAATTAATTTATTTGTGACCAGAGGAAGAGAAACCGTCTGAAATCTGCAACAGAATGAAGGATTGGTGTGATGAGTTGTTTTGAGTTAGAGGTAATATTAAAAGGGGTAGACAGAACATCAGTGATGAACACGGAAGCTACAACTGAGACACTGAAACATAAGTGCACCCCTGACTACAGGCAACGCCACCTAGATCAAGCCCTAGCGATGCAAAAGCGTGTCGGTCCTGGTGGCGTAGTGGGTACCATACTTGCCTCCTAAATCCAAGATCAACAACAACGCTTTCTGACAGAAAACTCTCACTAATTTTCAAATATTTTTCTATTTGACTAACAGAGGAACACTTCTAGCAATGATTTCATAACCTCTTATAAAGGCACTAATATTCACTTTTTGTATATAATTGCATGCAGTTTATTATGTGGAATTTTGTTATAGTCTATATGCATTAAAATAGCACAATGATTCATAGCAATTACAATTTCTCACCCCACAGTTGAGTTACTTAACCTGGGAACTAACCCTTTAAATTTTTCAAATTAATATTTTTTCTGAATTCATTTAAGGTTTTTAAACTATTGCGGCTCTAAGTAATTGATTTTAGCTGCTTTTTCAAATGGCGATTCTGTATATAATGAGAATATCTTGCTCAAGTATGTAGATCAATTTGGAAGCATTTTTGTTAGATGTGATTTATATAGTTGTTCATTAAAAGCTTCCCAGTTTAGCAATCTACGGTTTTTCATTTGCATTAAATGAAAATGGCAGACCTGTAGAACATTAATAAAATATATTTAGCATTACGTTATAGGCCCTTATCAAGATCAGTTCCTGTATTTGTTCAAAATACTTTTGTGAACCAGTAAGTAAAACAACTGTTGTGAAATGCATACAGTTCTATAAAGGTGAAATGGATGGCCTACTTAGTCTATCTGGCTTGATTGAAATACAGTAACATGTACTAAATATACTAATAGTATAATCTTACCTAGTCTATAAATGCAAAATGACTTCTTTTCTGCTATTAGATGGAGAATAAACTATGGTTTAAACTGGTTTAATCAGTTAGTATAGAATAAATTAATAATTCCTTACCACTGAATCCGAATCATTGCAATAATTATTATAGGCCTTTAGCATGATCAGTTGTGATCTGTTCAAATCACTTTTAAAAACTAATAAGTCAATTATAAACATAATATATAGTTAGAGAGCGTGTTAATAAAAAGTTGAAAACGGTGGCCTACTTTGTCTGCCTTGAACTAATTACAATATCATACTTAACCTAACTTTAGATTAGCCTTAGCTAATTTATTAATGCAGAATTTCTTAAATTTTCAGCAGTTAGATGTAACAGATACCATGGTTTAAACTGCTTGTATCATTTAGTAATAAAATAAAATGCCTAACACTGACTTCTTCGTTAGTTCAAAATAATCACTTTCGATGCCTAACCTAGCCTAACCTAACCTAACCTCCTAACCATCTGTTTCTCAGAACTACATTTCGAGGAACAAACATGAGCTTTATTTCCATTATTGTAATTTAATCTGCAAGTAGGGACGCCGCATTTTAAAACTTTGTGAAACTCAATAAACCACACAATATATTTACACCAAACGCAGAAGATTAACGCCGCTTTTCCAACAACTTTAAGTGTAACAAAGAGAAAATTCGGTCCAGTGGATATATCACGCACTGAGTTATCGCCACGGGTGGCCGAGGTCGATAAGGTACAGATCGTGAGTAGGAGGTATGGGCTTCGATTCCATGGCAAATGCTCGGGAGGTACCCTGAACTCAGGCCTGGAACGCTTGCTTCCTTAAAAAAATTGTTGCTCAGTTATCATTTTATCTCATATGCCATCAGAATTCACCACTTGTGATGCCTCAGTAGTTAAAACGGGCATTAAACATATAGCTTGTAGTAACAAGCAAGAACATTTTATGTAACACAAAAATATTCAGGCTACCTGGACGCATAACTTTTTCACGCTAAGGAAAGGCTGCCTATTGTAATTTCTTGTATTCTCACTTACTAATAATGTCTCGGGCAATAATTCTCTCTATTGTGACAAAGTTAAGTGCATACCGTTGTCCGGCATGAGCCGAACAATAGATCTGTAGTTGCTGGAGATCCTCGAAAATTCGTTAAAGATGGAAAAGGAGCAGGTATTGACGATGATGTCATTACATCAAATGATCATGAGCTCTCCAATGGGGAGTCAAATAGTTAATGAATTTAAAATGAGCGCGTTTCGGAACACAAGATCTCACCAATACAATTTGAATATTTTAAAGGCTCAGTAATCCGTGGGCGCTACTCTGTGAACTCCGTGAGCTCTCACGAACACGTGCGGACACTTTGAGATTAGTATATAATGGAAAACAACTTTGCAAAATTAGTAATTTCCAGAAGGCGTTTTCAGAATGCAGTCCCAGATACAGGAGTCATTTACCAGAAGGCATTTTCAGAACTCAGTCTCAAAGACAGCAAGTTTCAAGAGGGCATTTTCCAGAAGGCATCTCAGAAAGTAATTTTCCAAAAGGTAGTTTTAGATACAGTCCGGACCTTGAGTTTACGCATTTTCTAGATTTCAAGTCAGCAGTGTAGACAAGTGAAATTCGAGATGCACACAACGTAGTGTTAGGGCGGTAAATGTAATTTCAGGCAGCGTAAGTAGCTCGCGGTGTTAATGTCAAAGAGGTAACGAACCAGGTGGCCGAAAACAAATTATCGAGTAAATAAACCCTTCTAGGCTTTAATGAAGCACTGTCGATTGATATGAACCTCTTCCTTTCATCTCCCTTCTCCCGTGACCAGTGGGCACAAAAGGCAACTTCGAATCCCTGAAAGACCTGGGGTACGAAGTGGGAGCCCCGAGTAGACATACAACAACAACTACATTGGCATCAACCATTAAAACCGCTGCACTTTGCAACAAACTGGAATTGTTTGTTGTCTAGGTGAGGTTGCTGCAGGCGGGTTACTATTGATGATTTTGCCGTAGAATTCCATATGAGTTTCGGGTCTGTAAACAGCATGATTCATGATAACCTACCATGTTGCACAAGAGTCCCAGGCTGGCTATCTCATAATCACAAGATGATCACATCATCATCCCATGGTGATAACGTTTCGTACTGCTTTTATCCACTTCTATCTCTTAATGTGCTGCTGAATGTGGATGACTCATTTTCGGCCGAAAGAAATTGAATGTCATTAAACTCGTAGACTTCAGTTTGAAAGCTAATTGCATCATGGCCACCATGACATTATTAAAGACAGTATATATAAAATATTTAGAAAATAAATATTTTGCTTTACTTATTGAATGTACTTCGTAAATTCTTTTTCAAGTATTTTATGTAATCTCTTTGCTGGACACACTCTTTTGTTACTAAATCAGCACACCTTATCAATCAGGTAGCCGGTATGATGCAACACAAATTGTAACTGACAAACCTATTTAAACTTTAAATAGGTAAATATGGTTCAGTAATGAAGGGGCATGGAAAGCTCAATATGGTAATATATTGTATATACGGTCCCCCAGAATCGCCGTTACATTTTCCGGAATAGGCAACGCACAGCATGTCGTAAGGGCTGGGAAAAGGAGCAGCTGGTTTATCAACCCACAGTATCGGAGTTCTGAGAACATGTTACAGATACTTAGTATATATTTTTCTTAGATAAAGGTTCTCTTTGTTTTATTAACTGTCATTTAATAAATAATATATGCACATGAACTGATTTACGATAGGTCAAAATCACTAACAGATAAAATAAAATATATTTAGTGTAGGTACACAAGTAGAGGAAGAAAGAAACATATATTAGTAACTGTGCATTGATTGAATATTAGTTACGTAATTTGTGCGGAAATGCCAATATTAACAATGAAAATTAATGGAAAGAAACATACCTATATAACATCTAATTTTGTACACCCCTAAAACTCCCCAAGATACAATATGACATAAAAGTACACGAAAGTATAAAGTATACTACGATTTTAGTACTCCCTGTATATAATTTTAAAATTAAATTCTACATACTGGCAGGGGAGCTATTTCTGTTGAACCAGAACCGATTTCAATAAAACTTTGTTCTATGATCAATAAATATATCCAACATTTAATGGTGATAATGCTTTCGCGCAATAAAATCAATGATAACTTTATAAATTACTGTTGAAAAACAGGTAGCGGAAGGCAGAGTCAGGTAGTGATAACATTTTATAGCCTTGCTTGTACTACTATTAGCCAGTATGTAATCAGTTGTGCAAAAAGGCCGGTGAACGTGCAGTGCTAAAACCTAATGCAGTATCCACTTAGAAAAGATATGATGAAAACTATTAATGTAGAAAACTTTTTCAGTATTTTAGAGACAATAATTAGATAAAAATTTGCAAAGATCATGGAGTCAAATTCATAAAAATTTAATGAAAAAAATACTGCATGCAGACGACATTAGATTTCACTATACAGATATCAGGAGGACTATATGAATACTAATGTAGCTGAAAATGAAAATGACAGAAATAAAATTTTGTTCAGTCAAACGGGAGTTCTGCTATTTACGCATTATCCCTGCAGAAGGGCTCTAAGATTCCGGTTATTTGGTTGAGCTATGATGAACATCGGACTTCAGAAGAAAATTACTGAAATAATACGCACAGATTCTTAAACAAGTAGGGTTCTAATACTGAAAGTTCATGTGTTGCAGCTTCTCGTGCTTATGGAACTTGATATCCAGACTATCAATATACGATTGCAGTTCAACAAAGAATGATCCTTTTGACAGCATTCTCATTCTCATCCTAAAATTTTTTATTATCTTTCTCAAATATTCACGTTGGATGCAACGAACCTGTTATCTTATGATGGAAAATGCCTCCCACAAGATGTTTCTTCACTTTAGTGAAAAGGAGCAGTTCACACGGGGCTAAATCTGGACTACAGGGAGGGTGAGGGGCACACTTCACATTCATTTTTGTGAAATATTCAGCAAAGACATTGGCGATGTGTGGTCGTGCATTATCGCGGTGCAGCACTCAGTTTGTTTTGCCTAAATGTGGTTCTTTGCGTATGATATGACCTTGTAGAGTTTTCAAAACATATATGTAGTACTACCCACTTACAGTTGTGTGTAGGTACGACGTGTTGGTAAACCATTTCTTGAATATCGAAAAATGAGATACAGCACTTTTGTTTGTGTGTGTGTCTGTGTTCGTGACCACACAAATTTGTGCTGTTGTCTCTCAAGCTAAGTTTCATCAACAATGATTGCTTTTGCAAGAAATTCCGCATCTTCAACTGCATGGAAACCTGCACGCGGACGTCTTTTTGTTCGGGAATCAGCCGTATTGGAACACACCGGGCACAAACACGTCTCATGTGCAACATTTCAGTTACCAGCATGTGAGGCGACATCCAGTTAAATGTCCAGCATTTCTGAAAGTGTTTATAGTGCTATTCGACGATCTTCTCTCACAATGTTAGCGGTGGCGTTAAATGTTTTCCTCCGTTAGAGCACAAACTGCAAAGTCAGATCCATCTTCCTTTGAAATTGATTGCCTCTCTTTTCAAAAATTTTAAGCCATCTTCGAGCTGTGCTTTAGGAAAGATAAAATTCTCCATAGACATCTGAGGCCTCATCTGAAGATTTGTTATAACGAAAGCAGAATTTCAGAACAGCTGATTGTTACTAGCGTGTGACCTCCATTTTGCTATAGGTGGAACTGAACATGTCTCAAATTGCACATCTGTCACCAGGGAAACGGAAATGAAAACAATGAAAACTAGTACCGCGTATATATTTTACATTAGGCTTGCAAAATAATATATGTTTGTAAAATAAATGTCATAGTTCTTTATTAACAGCCCTCGTAAAAGCATGGTATTTATAAATTTTTTTCAATACTAAACAAGAAATAATGTGATTTCTGCTCAGCATTGTTTAAATTGTTGTAATCTGGCATTTTGTTATGGGTGGCGTAGCCGTATTTATATCCCCAGGTGTGAGAATTTCTAATGGCAGGGCTGAGCCAAGACGCACCGCCAATGACAAAAAATTGCATTAGGATCTGTCGCAACTAAATTAAAATTTTTAGTACGTATTTGTAATTTGGCGGCAAAATTATTATTACAGTTAAAGTAAGGATGGCTTAGTTGATAATTCTACCAAGTTTCATACTGGTAAAAAAAAATATTCATTGTTAACTTTGATACATTTTCTTTTTTATTCCGACATCGTTTGCCCTGCCTATATCAATTGGTGGTGATGCTACACTGAAAGTAAAAATCTGGAAACAGAGTAGTTACAAGCTCAAGCCTTTTAAGATATTTACTAGTGAACGCCTTATTTAAATAATAAAATGTTAAATAATTTCTTCATTTAAGCGCAGTTTTAGGACTGTACAGAGTATGACAATTTTTTTAATAAAGGAAGATGTACAATATATTTATTTACTGACTTCACCCGTTATCTGTCACTTCATATTTGCTATTAAAGTCACGAAAATTAGCCGATAAACTCCCTGTAAGGGTTCCTCTTTATTTTAGCGAATCTCAGATAAGCTTCCCTTGAAATTGCATGCTGAAACTTTTTGTATTATTGTTCAATCTTTTCCGCTTTTCATGCTCCGCTGCAGCAGCAGCAGCAAAAATTCATTCTTAGCTTGTGCGCTCACTTGCTACATTTCCCCTTCGTCTGCCTGCGCTAGTTGTGCCTTCCCTCAGTCAGCGCAGCTGGAGTTTGTGAAATCTCATCTTTTTATTTTATCTTTTATATAATGTTGAGAAAACTCAATCTGTCTCTCATTCTCATAATGTGGGACGAAATATTTCCACATTGCCGAGGAAATGTTGACCTCTCAACAGGGGAAACTTCTTGCATTGCATGAATTGTAAGCTTATGATGTAAGTAACAAACTAAATGCCATCTACTGGGAGCTTCACCCGAGTTTGTACGAGAGATGATTAAGTTTACAGCTTAGTGCTCCATTTGCGAGGAGAACTGAGGTTACCTGTCGAATCGGGCGCTAGACCAAATCGCTTTCCTCGCAATGAAATTTTAATTCGATTCTTGTTTCCTCCTTCTCCAACACCTCTGCTCAGTCTCTCCCGCTTTACCTTTCTATTCTTTCTTTGCTATTATTTCTACTCCCCTCCCCGCCATTCTCCTTGACCCCTCTTGCTAAACCCACTTCCTTCCTCACTTCTCATATTTTCTACCCCTCATGCTCATGCCGTCTCCAGCTCCTTCTTCATCTCGTTCTTTTTTCTTTTTCCTCCCCAAAGTCTCCCTCTTAGAATCTCTTTTTCAATATTTCCCAATCTTTGCCTTTTCGGAAAGGAACCGAGGTAGAGCCTCGCAGGAATGTAGTTCTGCTTACGAAATCATTTCTGAAACTAATGGGAAGAATAAACTTTTGCGTTTAAACCACGGGAATTTCGTGCTCCAAGTTTTTCCCTCATCCCTTGTGCATTTAATCGGAGCTCCAGCCTCGTGCTGTTATACCTGAGAGGTAGTAACAGATATTGGCACGAAAGCCATGCTAATAAACTTTCTTTTTTCTGGAAAAGTATTAGCATCATCTCAATTAACACTAATCTGGTGTTAAGTGCAGAGTATTATTAGCAAAGATAAATCATCGTACTCGACTGCTTTAATGACATATTGGTTGCATCTTTCATGGGTTTCAGGGAAGGACAAAATTAAAGGTTGTGAACGTGCATTTCTTTCCTGTAATTTTCTCTGTAATATTTTCCGTCCCAATAAGCTGCAAATCTAATATTCAATAGACGCGTAGTTATAATTTATGTACATTTTCTTCTCTTCTTGCATATTTACATTAAATAAAACTGCTTTTAGCTGTTAGCGATTCTGATCTGCTGAATTTACTATAAGTTCATATTGATAAAGTATTTATGCAATGATTGTCAGTAAAACAAAGAAAATTATGTATGTACTGTGCATTGGTTATGCGTTTTGCATATATAACTTAGTAGCTAAAACAATAACTGTAAATTTAACACAGGTATATGAATATAAATTATTTTACACTCAAAAACGTCATAAATTTGGCAGATCCAGTTAAAAATTTAGTTACTTTGTAAACTCGCCGTGAATGTTATACCTACAGTAACTTTAGTGTTTTCGTATCTAATACATTATTAAACACAATACTGCAGTAAAATAGTCTTAAATGCACACACTTCAAATAAAATTAGGTAGAGAGTGCAAATGAAAACAAATGCTCATAGATTATAAAATTCGCTAATAGAGACAATTTTTATGTATTCCGTTTTACTTATCAAAGTCGCATAGACGGTACTTCCATTTGTATATTTCTGGTGTTTTTTTAATGTCTGCAATATGTTAATATTAATTCATGTACGTACAGCAGATGCTTGAAAATTGGCAATTATGCACAGTTAAATTTCGTAATTGCTTAAAAAGTTGCAAAGGTAGATATTTTTGCAAAACTAAACTTGCAAATATTTTAGTGCTTACAAGCGTGGCTAGCTAAAAGCTGCTAAATAGTGCTGGTTATGTTTGTTTCTACTAATAATGTACCATTAAAATATCCCATAAATAATAAATTACTCTATTTTTTGTTTGTCACAAACAGCATCAAAACTGGGTCTAAAAGCATACTGCGTCATATTCGTTGTTTCAGTCATTTTAGTTTATGTTTATTAAAGTGAGCGCGAGTAATGCATAAGTACAAAACAATTGAACAGAAGCTTGCAAGCAGATCGTCCCTATTGGTGTTACATCTTCTCTGTTCTCCCTCTCGTTTGATAATCTAAAAATTATACAATGTGATTTGGTGAATTATAGATATTTAATTTAAAATTTTCCTCCCATCTTCCTAGCTAAGCGAGTTTAATAATAATCATGTAATTACTTTTTCAGTTAAGCAAACCTCGTAGTGCTTAGATGACTTAGAATGTGTTCATATTTTATTTTCACTTCCCAGTCTATCTGAAATTTGATGAGGAGTAAAAATATTCGTATGCTGTGAATTTTTTTAAGTTTACTAAGATGTTCATTAGAGAACTATTCTGTAATATGATGCAGAAATGTATATATAATGGGTTATACACCTCTTTATTATATATTATTATATAATATATAATACTTATAATATATATACTTACTATGCATAAAAGTACATAGAGAATTTTGGTTCTAAATGGGTCCAAAATCTTATAAAGTGTAATTGTAAAGAATGCAAACGTTATGTACCAGACGTGGAATATTTACAACATATTTATAACATAGTGTTTAACTATTCGCAGCACTCCCTAAAGTATGTTGTCGCGAAACATTTACCGGACTACATATATGAACTTCTATTCACTTTTTACCATAGCGGTTCATAACAAATAGGAAACACGAATTGCTGACCGCTGTTATTTTATTCTGGACATTGTACCATATTTAACATGTGGTGATGACTTTTTGCGAAACGTTCTTTTCCTCCACTGTAAGCCATGAACTTTAACACATGCATAGTCTATAAATTTCATACATTCTTTTTTATGATATCTGGCTATCTCGGTTACACATTAACTCAACCTCGTATGTGTGACCAGTAATTTGTCTCTTGCCGCACGAAATATAAGGTCTCAGTCACTGCGGTCTATATTGCAGTAGTATGTAGATGAAATTTGTGCTTTGGCAAGTCTGAGCAGGAACATGCATATATACGAAAGTATACTTTTGTTAACGTGCCATTGAATAAAATATAAATGTAGTTCTGTATTGTATAGCATACACCTGCAGCTTCAAATTATAGTCTTTAATATCATGCTGACAAAATATACAGAATTTATATTATATATTTCGATTTATTTTTCATAAAGTACTAGGAAAAATTAAATGGTAGAACTGGAAGTATACCAAGGGATATTTTTGTCCTGCGTCCGCGCTGAGCCCAGATCACGCCAGTCGTCTGTCATAGGAGTTTCCGTACTAATGGTTGCACATGGACAGTCAGTCGCAGTTTGCTGTTACGAGAGAAAGCATTATTTCTTTGTGTTATTATATATCAATTCTCGGTTAATATGTAAATATAGATCAAGCCTTTTATCAGAGGTTACTGGTGCTAAATTACAATGTGTTAATGAAGTAAAGTAAAGCCTATTAATATATTGAAATGTTTTCAACAGAACACAGAAAAAAGTAAGTGTAAAGAATTAACTCTATACTTAAAGATTATAGCATGGGCAGAAGTTGGAAAAACTACGGAAAAAGAGACAGTGCAAGTAATTGCGAATTCCATTAAAAGATGTCAGAAATGTGTAAATACGTGCTATTATTGATCAATGTTGTGCAAGTGAAAATGCGAGGGGAACTTGTCTATCAACGGAGCCGGCGACTGGCGCAAAATTGGCTGAGAAATACTTAATAATATATAAATCTATGTTTTAAATTCTTCCTTAAATAATGTCTTAATGCAGACATTATCTAAATCATCTTAGGTATTTAAGAATACATCTAGCTTACAAGCAGAAAAACATAATAAAAATTTAAAATTTGCAATCCACAAGTCATCAGTTCATAATTTAAGCCTAAACTGCAATAATACGCAAATATTTTGTATCTATGTGTTTTACTTATATCAACATTGTGTTACTCCCAATATATTAAATGCATTAATCGATTCTTTGGTTCTATACTCCATTAGCTCAATTTAGTAGTTTTTTGACTCTGAGCTTTATTAACAGTTGTTTTAATCTTTTAAAAGCGCAGTATATTTACTTAAGCGTACTTAAAAGAGTGGAAAATATAATAATGTTTTTAATTATTCTTGGCTTCAATTAAAACCTCCATAAATAAAGTAAAGGAGGTCTAAAGTTAGGTAAATATACGTCTTTGGAAGAAAAACTGCAGAAATTCAAAATCCCATATCAATAAGACAAATCTATAAGGATAAAAAAGTTGACTTATACACCTTAGACATACCTGTAATACAGTAATAATTACAAGTAATGCGTTTAATTATTTTAAATATCAATGATAATATGTTGTATTTTCTACAGTACATGTAACGTGTAAAACGCTGATAACATGGACATTATGTGCCAACTAAACAACAAACGTTTCAATCTAAATACTTGTGTTATTGTAGCCTAATTGTTTTATGCATTAATACAAATTTAATACGATTTTAAAAAAAAATATGCTTAAGACATGTTGATTCGCTTGTCACTCCAAACCCATGAAAGATATATTCCAGGCACTGCATTTAAAATACCAAAATTAGTACAAATTTTCAGAGTTTACCTATAGTTAATAGTTTGCATACTAAGTATATAATTGATTAGTAAAATATTTTATACATAAAGTAGGCACCGTTTAAAAATAGAAACCAATGTAGGCGTTCTTTAACACATATAAGGGAATTAAAATTGCCCTATCACTTTTATAACAAAACATTTTAGATCTAAACACGTTTATTTTATGTACCATTATTCAGTAAAAGTATTTAATATTATGTCATTAAATCATGTATATATCTAATTCAATTTTAATTGATATGGAAATAACTCGTTAAGTGACACAAGAGATTCCAAATCCCTGTAGGTATATGATCGTACAGATATTCCTGTACATAATTATTCTTTACTATAAATATATTAAAATTTTTAATGTCTTTTTGCCCTTTTTGAAGAGATTTTGAGAAAGTATTAGTAGCTGGTTGCTTATTTAAAACTTTGTTCAAATAATTAATTGAAATTTAACGTGATTTTTACAAAAATGTGAGATAATCTCTTTATGTAAATGTTAACATCTATTTTGCAGTCATAAGTATTATAAATCTTGCGGGGGCCTGTTAATTTTTGCTTCAGTTACAGATGAAATAGTTAAATACAATGATTTTGTTTTAATCGCGATCTTCAACTATTGTTCTACATATTAGGCAATGGCTAATTTCAATTGTTTGATTTCTTTTGAATGAGAAACAAACGAAGTCTGTTTGTAAGATGGAGCACTTTGGCAATGCAGAGCATTTTGAAATATTACTCATTCGTGTTAAAATGCATCATAACGCGGTTAAAGCGGCACGGATCTGTCAAGAAAGGTTCGCAAACAGAAGAATGCCGTATTTTAGGACATTTATTAACCTATGTTATCTGTCTACGTAAGTAGCTTTAATAGTTCTATTAAACTGTTTTCAAGCTCTTATATTTTATCATATTTAGCTTTCGTTGTGAATAATCCCATAATAATAATAATAATAATAATAATAATAATAATAATAATAATAATAATAATAATCGTACGTTGGTATAATGACGGTTGGTACGGTGTTATGTAAGATGCAGAAACTATATAATTAACAATAAGTAGTTAATTAGGAGAGGAGTATTCTGTAGGTACTGTATATTAATTAAAACAATAATTAAAACTCGTTAGAAAGCAGCTGAACAAAAAATACGAAATGTTGCTAGTAACAAATTCCTACCCTTTATAGAGAGACTAACACATTGAGTAATGTAAGAATTAATTTTTTTCAAATGGAATTCATTTCGCTATAGTAGTAACAACAAGGTAAGAATTAAAAAGTAAACACTAAGACAAAAGCTAAATGTCAAAAAGAAAAGGGAACTAGATTCCAGTTTGGGTGCAAACTGTTCTTAATGGAAGGGAAGAAAAGGGACAGATAGTAAATATCATCATTGCTATAGAGGAGAATAAATAAACGAATTTTTATTCTTCTCTGTTTTGACCACGTGAGATGTTCTATCTACTCAACACTTTAATTGATTCTGTAATTGTCTCTAATGCTGCCAAGGTATATCTGTCTTAGTACCTCATGCCAGTTTTATTGCTAACGAAAACTCTCTTGCCCAGGTGGCAGTGTTTGTGGTTTTCATTCGTAGTTTCTTATTCGATCTCGCTTAGAATAAACTGCCCGTGTTCCAGTAGCATTTGTTGTCAGGAAGAACTATTCTATTGCATTATTTGTCCCTCTGATAATTTTTTCTATTATTACTTAGTACAATTTACTACTACTACTGCTACTTACTACTACTACTGCTTACTACTGCTACTGCTTACTACTTACTACTACTGCTACTTACTACTACTTACTACTTACTACTACTTACTACTACTGCTTACTACTACTACTACTTACAACTACTACTACTATTACTACTACTACTGCTACTGCTACTTACTACTACTTACTACTACTTACTACTACTACTGCTTACTACTACTACTACTACTACTACTACTACTTACAACTACTACTACTATTACTACTGCTTACTACTACTTACAACTACTACTACTATTACTACTACTACTGCTTACCACTACTTACTACTTACTAGTACTACTGCTACTGGTTACTACTTACTACTACTGCTACTTACTACTACTTACTACTTACAACTACTACTACTACTATTACTACTGCTTACTACTACTTACAACTTACAACTACTATTACTATTACTACTGCTTACTACTACTTACAACTACTACTACTATTTACTGCTACTACTGCTACTACTGCTACTATTACTACTATTACTACTACTACTACTACTACTACTATTACTACTATTACTACTACTACTACTACTACTATTACTACTACTACTACTACTACTATTACTACTATTACTACTATTACTACTATTTACTGCTACTACTGCTACTACTACTACTCTACTACTTACTACTACTACTATTACTACTATTTACTGCTGCTACTACTACTACTATTTACTACTACTACTTACTGCTACAACTACTACTACTTCCTACTACTACTATTTACTACTACTACTTACTGCTACTGCTGCTACTACTACTACTACTACTCTACTACTTACTACTACTACTACTACTACTACTATTTACTGCTACTACTTCTACTACTACTATTTACTACTACTACTACTACTACTACTACTCTACTACTTACTACTACTACTTACTACTACTACTACTACTTTAGTACTTACTACTACTACTACTACTACTCTACTACTTACTACTACTCCTTACTACTACTACTACTACTACTTTACTACTTACTACTTACTACTACTACTACTACTACTACTACTACTACCATCACTGCTACTACCGCTACCACGTGTACTTTGGTGACCATGCTAGTTGTACCGATAAACAGCGATATAAGTGTCTTGGTTCGAGTCCGATGTACAATTTATTATTGTTTTTATGTTTTTCGTTATATGTTTGTGCTATTTAATATACCATGTCTACCAGATAAAAGTGCTAATATTGCAAAACATTATAACAAATGGTTGTTGAATCTGCAGCATTAATAGCGATGGAAAATAATTTAGTCTTCTTTCTGCTTTGGAAACCATAGAACATTTAATTTTCTCTTCGTGTTTTTTTATTCACCCTTTCTTCTAGTTTTATCTTTAGGAATCCATTAGAGGTGTACTTTGTGTCTCGGTACGTCTCGTTTCCCCAAATGCAATTCTTGTACAGTGTTTCATGTCAAAAATCTCTTTCAAATAACATGTTGAATTTCTTTCATATTGTGTTGGTTAATAAGAAAATGTTTATGTTTGAGTTAGTTCTACAACAGGATCACATCTGATAACTGATGTCATCAAGAGATAAAAGTGACTGAGTTATAACTAGAGATAGAACAAGTGCTTCGCTAACAGGATATGAGCGTAAGACTCCTGCAATTTAAGGTATATGAGAGAGGGAAGGAGTTAGAATTTGTGTTCTCGATGTAGGAACTTACTGATAAACAAGAACAGAAATCTAGACAGAGTTCAGAGTCAGTTAAACTGTATGGTCCATGTTGGGTAACTTCACATTCATGGCAGCTTCACTGGTTTACCCATGAATGACACCTAAATAGTGATGGTCTATAAAATATTATTTAATATTTAATAAAAACTTTAATTTATTTCTATTATAAATAGTTACTTATCTCATATTCACCATTGCATTAAATGCTAACTTTTTTGTTTTGGAAATGACGACTATTCAGCAGTGTATGATAAGCTATAATGACATTTTCCACTTCAATAAACGCTATATGGGGAATTAAATAACCGCAGTAATTTCAGAGGGGGGGGGGTTAAAAAAAACAATTTGAGACAGAGAAGTTGTGGTCTTCCTGTTCAGATTTCAAAGTTAAGGTATTAGGTTTGTAAAAAGGCAGTAACCCACTGGCTAATGAGCCTTCCTTTCGAAAAGATATCACACAGGGAAGTTGTGAAAACATGTCCCTTGGCGCAGTGGGTATGATTGCGGCATCAATTAAAGGGGGATTTACTCTTTTCGAGTTTTAGTCTCATTTATTACTTTTTCACTTTCACGTCTTAGATATTAGCATACTTCATCATAAATAAATAAATTACTTCATAGAACGTGAACTTACCATCTTAGAAACCCTAGTTTGTCGCCCTATTAATTAAGCTATTTAGGTTATTAACTCTCCTAGAATAAACTACGTAACACGATGGGAAATACGTTAACCGTGGTTCAGCAAAGTATTGTCATATGATTAGTGCAAAATTTGTAAAAATTACGTAGTACTAAATCTTAAAATACCTGATGATGAACTCACCAACCAGGTTTGAAGACATTTAATAGAAACTTTTTTACCCCATATTGCTTTAACTTTGACTTATAAGCATTTAAATTCTATCTCCTTTCCATTTTAAGATTTTTTTATCTCTAATAGAATGAATTGCTGGTATCCCATTTAATTTTACCGATAGAAACATATTCCAATTACCTGCAATTAACTTATGTTATTAATTACAGCTTTTTGTATATTAAGCATCGTATAGATTTTCTTCACTCATGCGTAGAAACTTTCTTAGTGCATTGTCAAGCAGCAAGAAAGCTAAACACTTTTATATTACTTCATAATGCGTTAAACACATTTAAGAAAATTGATCGGTGATTTGTGGAAATTTTCAACCAATTGAAGTTCACTGTTAGAACTGAGAAGTTCAAATGGTCTACGTTATGAATGATAATTTGGTAGAACACAGGATAGGATTCTTAGGAAAGGACAAGACAAACATGTTGAGTTAAAAGGTGAGTGTATTTTGCTGCATTGCCTTAAATCTTGTTCTTATTCTTTTCTCTTCATTCTCTAGGAAAAGGCGGTGCCTGATCTAATTGTCCGCTTTTGTGTACCCTTTGACAGCTCTATGGATTCTCGTTTCGGCAGATTGCATTTTGTTAACGTCTTTTTTCTGTAGTTATTCATGCTTCACGCCATGATAGTAATAATGTTTTGTTAAATTTTAACTGTTTCTTTTCTCGGCTTTTCTTTAAGAGTCCTAAAAATTGTACCGCATGTTTTTTTTTTTTTTTTTTTTTTTTTTTTTTAGAAAAGTGTGTTATTTTTATATACTGATCTTGCTTGTAAGAAACTCACAGCGTAAATATTTGATCTAAAAATATTGAATTAGTTTTGTTCTAATATGAATAACTTGACTCGATTTTGGTATTGACGATACATTATTATGGAAGTTTATCCAATTTTGTTTATTTTGTGCATTGGTTTTTGAAGTCTCCCTCTTCTGAATCAAATATCAAAATTACATCGTATGCAAATAAGAGCACGTTCATGAACTTCTTCTTACACTATTTCCTTTATTGATATCTTTTTCGTAATGTTGTTCAAACGTATAAATATTGTAGGTCAAACTACACTATTGATCAGCTACTATATTGTTTTCATTTCTTTCGTTTCTTGATCTTTCACTTGATTTGTTTATAGACTTTGTGTTACTTGATTAAATGTTTTGAAAATCTTTACTTGTTTGATATATCCCACAATATGTGGTTATTCATTGGTTCAAATGCTTTATAATAATTTATAAATAAAAATTGATTTTTATAGGCTCGCTTTATTCTCCACGATTTGTTTTAGTGTTGTCTATGTATCTTCTAGTTCTAAAGCCATTTTTGTTCTTCCATTAAAAAGCTTCTGCATTTATATGGAAGTATATCATTTTTAAAGATTGATAGAGCAGTATAAATTTCAATAAAAGGTTAACGTATTTTTAAAAATTCCATTGAAGAACTATCTACTTGCGGAGTTTTTTTTAAGCTTCTTTAAATGTTTGCACCTGAATAGAGATCATTTTCCAGATAGTTCAGTCTGTCTTAATTAACTGTCGCTTTTACTTATACCATTCCCTGAAAAGCAAATATAGTTGAGGTATCGTATTCAGAACCTTAAGCTGCATTCAAATAATTACCATAATAATAATAATAATAATAATAATAATAATAATAATAATAATTACTATTATTATATGAAAATGATTTTAAATATATGGAAATAAAATACTTTAAAAATCCTGTTCTGCGTATTTTGCGAATAAACTGTACTATGCCACTACTAAGTCTAATCAATATAGTAGTTATGTGTTGTTTATATGAGCTTCTCAACCGTTTGCTTGTCAGCTGACGAAATCGGATTCGATCCCCGATCAGGGTATATTGCCTGGTTAAAGTTATTCCGTAGTTTTCCTTTATCCTAAAAGGATGTACTGGATAATTTGGACGCTTTTCGTCCCCCTGTTGATTTATCATAATCGAGGCTTGGAAAGATATTTGCTATTATCGTGACGTTAAATACTTAAAACTAGAACCCTCAACCCGGTCATTTTGACCGCTTTTAAATTTAAGTGCGTTATTATTCCTACCGTTTTCACTTCATGTCATGGTGAGCTTATGACTTTTGGTAAGTCGTCTCCTGGATCACGTAGATACTGCAATATTCAAGTTTTCTAAATTATTTTCATGCTTATCGGTATTCATATTTAGAACCGCCTTATGATATTATTTTACAGGTACTATAACTCAAATTCAAACTCAACTGAATGCTCAACAATGCGGTGAACTTGCAATAATGTGTTTAAATAGTGTTGACAATTTATGCTTTTTGAGCGGTAAACACGTGAAGGCGATCACAGATGAGGATACTCTGGCTTATAGGAATGAATTTTCTGAGAATCGGTCAGATTTAGAGGATTTGTTGCATCAGATGAAAATTACCAAGAAAACGATGCTCTGGAAAGTAACAGTGCGGAAAACGAGGATAACCTACTTACAATTCCACATGGAAATAAAGAGACAGAAGATAATTTCATTTTTATAATCTCATGCAATTAATGTTACTATTCTTATAATGATTTTTATGCTTGTTAATTACTATTATTGTCCTCATCAGTATTATTATTATTATTATTATTATTATTATTATTATTATTATTATTATTATTATTATTATTATTATTATTATTATTATTATTATTACCAATATCCCTATCATTCGTGAAAATATTATTTGGATCATGAAAGTAGAATTTTATAAGCTAAGAGGTTCTAATTGACATATTTTTCACACAAATGCTGAACCAAAAAATTACATTCAGTTCGTTTTGGTACACGTCGTTGGCCAATGCATGTTTTTCCTTGCTCTAGCTGCCATCAACTCGTATATTTTATTCAAGTCTGTAACTGGACAGCAAATAGACCGAAAAAGTTTCCTTCTAAAACTTGCAGAAGAACTTCGCATACAATAAATGAAATCTATAAATCAAACATGAAGAACAGAGAAAGAATCTCCTCAGTGCAAATTCGCCAGAGAAGCATAAGATGGATTTTCACTCGTACTTGCTTAAACTCCACCCAGTTACGTGCACTATTTTCGTTTCGTCTAAGAATTTGCGATATCGAAATCGTAATATCACTGCATATAATTTAATATTGTAATATACTGTAATCTACATCTTGGCCCCTAAGAGGTCTTGTACAATTCTCAAGGACGTCGTAGCATAAAATTCGACGTGAACAATCAGTAACTTACCGTTACACCATATTGATGCTTGAGTAGAGTGGCGAAAACCGAGTCACAGCGACGCGTTCTATCCAGTTAACGAAGAATATACATCAACATTTTATATATGTTAATGTTGTTCGGTTACGATTAAACTATTTTGTTATATTTTTATCTTAGCCGTGAGTTGCCTTCTGGGGATCCTCTGACAATTCATGACTTTACTGTGAACATTCACTTAAACAGTTTGCGGAATATCAATACTTATTCTATTTTCTGAAGGAAGCGTTTCCTGCGCCATTAGAGCACGGTGCTCTAACGGGCCTACAATTCGGGGAATCGCGTGCAAAGGCATCTTATTACAGAGGCTATGTGGGCGATATCGTGACTGGTATAGTTCTCTTTTCGTGCAGAAACCGGGGTGTCTAGCCAGATTGAGTGTTCCGACAAAATAAGTAGCAATAAATCCCTTTCCTAGGCTGTTGTATTTCTATCTCTGTGTCAGGTGTGGGCGCCAGTTTCTATTTGTTCTTCTTTACATCTGCTCCATGTGCTAATGAAGCCTTTGCTTACCATAGGATGTAAGAAAGCAATGACCTCCAATGACTACTTAAGAATAGCCATGAAATATTAAATTAAAAAAAAAAACTATGATGTATCTTTAGCCTTACAAAACAGTTCAGCCTTTCCTGTATTATAAAATGTGAAGTACTTGCTCCATATTTACACTTTCCTTGTACTTTGAATGTGATTTATGTATGAAAATAATTCATTTCTGCTTTCTTGTTATTTAAGTTTTTAGCATTTTGTTCCCTATAAAGTGCCCTTGCGGTGAAATATTTGTTGGTGCAATTTGGCACACAAATTCAGAGGTTCACTAAGTCTAAAAGCTACCCTGGGTATTATTTTAAGTAGCTTTTAAGTACTTTTTCAAACGTTAGTTCCAACATTTATATAAATAGTTCTGGCAAATACTTTTCATAATCTAGAAATCTAACTCTAAGGGTAATTTAAAGAGTTTGTTGTCAAATGCGGGATGAAATATTGTGTCCCAAGTACCTTGTTAATAACACGGGTAAATGTTATAAAATACGGCTATTATAACCTCCAAACTATAAGGGCTACACTTTGCACATGGCACATGATAGTGAAAATTGGCCAATTAAGCCATAAGTTTGTACAGATATTACTAAAATCTGAACATTTTTTGAGTAGTGTGTTACGCCCGTTTTAACTACTGAGGTACCACAGGCGATGGGTAATAATAATACATAAGATGAAATGATTAATTGGGAAAGGATATTTTGTTTAAGGCAGGAAGCGTTCCAGGCCTAAGTTTAGGGTACCTCCCCGGCTCACCTGAACAATATGGGTGGAAAATGTAATAGCTCCAGGTTTAACCATTCAACCTTTTCAAAATTCACATCCGTGTAATACGGGGGTAATTATTTATAAAACTACCAGCATATTACTGGAACAAAAATGGGGTTTACAAATATTTCAAAAGAGATTAGATATTCGAAACAGTGATAGTTCTGTGCGTTAAGAATATCGCAACCACCATACTCATCTGTGGAGAGATATAGGGCGATAAATAACATTTCATTTGCTTTATCAAGAGGAATGGAATAGCCACGCAACATAACAGAAAGCAAGCATACAGCAAACAAAGAGGAATGACCCGCAATTAACATTTCAGTGCACAAGTGATGATTTCTAAATTGCTGTTTTGTTCAAAACTGGGAAAGACTGCGTTATATGTAAAATGGAAAGAAACGTTGTACTTTCTAGGAATACATTACACAAAAAATCTTGAAAAATGTTTATCATTTCCTTTATCATTAAAAGGTTAGACTCTTCACGCTGAATGCGCACGTTGCTGACATTGCCCCAAATTTTCCAAGACACGCTTGGCACCACCTTGCTTTGCTAGGAATTGTGGGAAGTTAAGATTACATAATTTATTAAGTTCAATCTTCATTAGTACGATCTCAGCTAGTTCTTAAGTAACTTACTGAATAATAAAACTTCCATACTATTCGCAACTCCAGAAGGTAAGTGGAAAGTGGAAAACCACATACCCTCGTATATGTAACCACTATTTATTCCGGATTTTATCTCAAGCTGTAACTTTGTGGAGAAAATTGTATATAACGGAACAAATCTGACATAGCTAATCAGGAGCAGTCCATTAAATTGGTCCTATCAATTTCAGATGTAGAAATTATACTACGTGCTGTATTTATGCTGTTATATGTAGATTCAATTCTTTGAACAATTTTATTTTATTATATATTATAAATACGTTAAAGTATAATACCTTTCAATAAATATGATCATGTTTGATTTAATTATTTTATAGAAAAAATCATGGAATACAAGAAGCTACAATAACCCGGCAAGTTTGTTATATTTAATGATATATTTTAATAATTATATTTTAGAATTTATTACAACTAATTTGACTAGCTGTATGAATGTTAGACAAAGAAAGTTTCGAAGTACAGCTGAACATAAAGTTTCGGTTGACTTTCATGAAATAATAGTTTGTTGTAAATGTGTCATGTATGTACCAACAGGGCCGCCACCCATTTCAAACTACTGTGTCGCAAAATCATTGCTGTTCTTATTTTTTATTTCAGACTGTCACTACAGGTTGCTGTTTACATAGGAAAGAACGGCTATTGTAAATGCTCCAATGCGCGTTTTGACATGTTATGTTGTGCACGAGAAATTTACTCGAAATTGGCATTATGGACATTGTTTTCTTTAAAAAATATGGAGCGCCCCTTCATTTTGCCTTTAATGTGAGAAAATACTTCAACAAAAGATTTCCCAACAGACGGATAGGAACACGAAAATCACCATCATGTTCGTTGAATTTGACGCTCTTAAAACTTTTTGCTTAGGGGTTTATCAAGTCACGAGTGTGAAAAACAAAACAAGACATTTATAGAAACTGAAGAATTGTATTTGAAAAGAATGCAAAACGATTACAGGCGACACACTTGCAAATGTCTTTCGGGCTGCAGTTTATCTTTGGGCACAATTTTTGAAATGGATACCCGTTCATACTGAATTAAGATAAAAAAGTATGCATTATATACATATGCATGCCATATCTACATGCATGTACTTTTCAATTAGGACAAACCATTATTTAATGAAAATGGATCCAAGCTTTGTCCATCCTATATAGAGAGAAAGGAAATTAAAGGAAATTAAACTAAACGAGATAATGAGTCCTTAATTTATAAAATAATAGCACCTTCTCTACCCCACTAATTTGGTACCTGGTTTCTGAACGTGAGGATACATGTTTTAAAATCTTTAGTGATATTTTTCAAAGCAACAGGAATTTTTAAACTAAGGTGCAGGGGAAATAAGGTTATAGGAAAATTGAAACATGGAGAGTTGATAAGTAGGTGTCGCATAATAGATTTTCTAAAAATATCTTAAACATTTATCATAAGGTGGCATGAACAACTACTTGAAATACCTTAAGTTTGGAATCGGGAGAAAAATCTAAGTTTTTAGACAGAAGAATAAGAAACGGATGCCTCTAACGGTTTATCGCCTTATTTATTTTTTTTTTTAACTGCCCACATTTATGTCAATGGAGAATTTCTTCGTCTGAAATTACGTCTAATGAACGCACTCCTTTGTTTCTTTGTGTTAAACGATGTATATATGCTTGCTATTCAGGCAGAGATGGGAAGGGGATATAAAGTTATGAATTATTATAGCGTGCGCAGTAGGCAGAGACGTTAAAGATTAAAATTAAATAAAATGTGTCCAGGAATTATTCCTGCATATCTTTACAACAGCGGTATCAGAAAGACAGCTTAAGATCTCAAAAGTATGCTTTGTTCTGGAATACGACACGCAGCTAAACTACCACTTAGATATGGGGTTAGCAAGAGGTTGTTATGATAAGACCTAGTTCAGCGAACGCTCTTTCATTATGTCACACAAGTGTGAGAGTGACTTTTGTTGTTTCTAATATAACTACGAAATTAATATTGTGTTTACCGTGATTGTGTGATGCGATTTTTAATTACAATGATTTATGAACTAGTTTTGTACTTGATGCGGCTGTATTTATTGGTGAAAGTTAAATGTTCTGATCGTTAAATAAGTTAAAACTTAGAATTAGCTTCATTTACATTACCTACTACTACTGTTAATAACAGATATAATAACCTTAAAGTACACAACGTATAATTTCTCGAGTACACGGATTCAATCTTCTATTAATAAAGAAAATAAATCATATATTATTTTAAATAAGGTAGAGTTGTTATAGTTATTACTAATAAACATAAATTACTAACACCGTTAAATTTATTACATTTCAAACTATGAATAACTAATATTTATAAATTTCCTCTTGCTCCCCGAAGATTTGGCAATGCTGAATTTATATTTTTTCATGTGCAATCCGATGTCTCTTGGCATCGCAAACTCAGACAGCTCTAAGACACACCCATGAAACTTTAATTTATATTCTTGCGTATTCGTTTTCTTAAGTAAATGTTAAACAAGTGCTGTTGGTTAGAAGTAAAACAGACAAATTGAAAGACAGATTTAGAAACTGCAAGAATATGGTTGGGGAAGGCATCCACGTATTTGTAAGGCAAAATTTTGAACCCCGAAAGAAAATAAAATTAGTGAATCTACCCATTCATCAATTAGTGGTGACTTTTCTGTATATATTTTTTAAATTTTTTGTAGTGCAAAAGCACGAGATCTGAAAGTGAATGAGTGTGTGAGGGATAGAGTGCAATGCATAGAAATAAATAAAAATATAAGTTTTACCTACATTGCAGGTTATGTTGTAAGATTGGAAGGAGGAGGAGGGAGTAGGTACATTTTAAACAAAGTGAGAACGCAGATCGAAAGAGGCAAACTACCGGAAAGGGCGGTATTGGAACATTAGTCACAGTATTTTTTTAAATTATTTGTATGTATATATATATATATATATATATGTGTGTGTGTGTGTGTGTGTGTGTGTGTGTGTGTGTAAGGGAGTGTAAGTTAATACTTTCGTACTGTTTTCTTTGTTGTTTATTTTATTTATGTATTAAAATTTGTTTTCTATTATTATATGCATTTTTATTTTTAATTTGTATTTTTTTCATTATTACATATTTTTATTATATACATTATATAACTACACTACTGCTGCTGCTGCTACTACTACTACTATTACTACTACTACTATTACTACTACTATTACTATTACTACTACTACTACTATTACTACTACTACTATTACTACTACTACTACTACTATTACTACTACTACTATTACTACTACTATTATTACTACTACTACTATTACTACTACTACTATTACTACTACTACTACTACTATTTCTACTACTACTACTATTACTACTACTACTACTATTACTACTACTACTACTACTACTACTACTACTACTATTACTACTACTACTATTACTACTACTACTATTACTACTACTACTACTACTATTACTACTACTACTATTACTACTACTACTACTATTTCTACTACTACTACTACTACTACTACTACTACTACTACTATTACTACTACTACTACTACTATTTCTACTACTACTACTACTACTACTACTATTACTACTACTACTACTACTACTACTACTACTACTACAACTAAAAATAAAGTGAACGACAAGGTGTCATGTACATAACTCTTGTAACGAGTTTATGATGTGTGGCAGTAAAATTATGTATAAAAACGAGGCAAAGTTCAAATATTAGTCATTCATAAATAGGGGATGACTGAAATAGTAGACAGATTTGCTGATCGAAATAGTTGTGCTAGCATATGAACCATTTTACATTAAGTAGGGGGAATTTGAACTTGTTTTTCTGAAATGTAGCAAATTAGACAATATTATTGAAGTAATTGTTGAAATTTGAAGACGTATTGAGTTTTGTAGATATACTTATGAGTGTGGTTTCTCATACATGCCATTAAGAGCAAAATCACTTTTCCCAGTTACAAATATTTTGCTCAACAGTTACTTGAAGAACTTGTTTCAAATCAGAAAAAAAGGAAAAAAAATAAAAGTATAAAATATAAAATTATGATTTTCAGCAGAGAAATATAAATACCTTCACTTCATACAGCTGTATTTATACTGTAATACTTCCCCATAAAGTTAACTTTAGTTTCCTTAAGTATTAGTGCTGCTGTTGAAATGGAATTTCAGCAGAGAGGAATGACATCCTTACTTGCGGCAATTGGTGATCTTAGTTTAATTTTTGTGTTCAAAATCTATAAGCAAATAATTTTTAGAATCAATATTGCAATAGAAAGAATGGAAACTGTAGCAGCAAAGAAAATATTTTAAAACAACGGGGAAGAAATAAACATAGAAAAGAATAGAGTTAAAAGCTATCTGGTGTAGTACAGACAAAGTAGTAAGAAGTGAGAAAATACCTTTCAGAAAGTTAACAAAATATAAATGAAATATTTTTTTAGCAAATATCTTATAAGATCAGATATATGGATGTAGCTGCGGTCTAAATAGATAATAAAACTCAATCGCTGAATGCGAGAAAAAATATGTTCTGTTAATAAGAAAAGGATGCAGTCATTTGTACCTCGGTTGGTTGCTTTTTAGAGAGCGTCTTATTAAATGATACTGGGAAAGAAACTGCAGGAGAAAACAATTTCACAAACATAGTGGCTACATTATATTTTACGACAGAAAAAGATTGGCTGTAAAGAAGGAACAACAGAGAGAAAGCCTCGGCTATAGAGATGAAATTTCAACAAAACCTTTATGGACCATAAAATAAACCAGAAAGAGCTCGTATTTAAGCTAGCAAAAGAATACATCAGAGGATTATATTAATATATATAGAATGCTGTGTAGTCTGCCTCTGTATGTGTGTGAAGTCAATAATATTCCAATAGTGTTTGCTTTGAATAATAAGCAACACTTTGAGAATATTAGACCCCATTTTTTAAGAAACAATAGTAATAGGCATGTGCAGAATATTTTGCAACTTTTTCTGTGAATTAACTGTGAGGAAACGTAGTTTTGCGACTTTCTAACAGGACTCTGCAACGACACGTACAGTTTATATCTCCTTGCATGCAATTCATGACATACTGGACGGTAGAATCATCACTAACAATATATGACCCCCCTGGGTTCTCCTATTTGAAGTCCTGCGATTTTTATATTTGGGTAGCATTAAAGGAACAAGTGTACACTGCAAATTTACACGCATTAGATGAACTGAAAAATAACTTCTTGAAGATATTTATTGCATTTCTCAGAGGGAACTGCAGAAGATAATGGCTAATTTCATAAGTGGATGCCAGAAATGTATGGAAAATGAAGGGAGGCAGTTACAGCATCTTCTTGATGGGTAATGGTGAGTAAATGCACATTTTAAGTGTTAAATGTTATTAATAATTTATGCGACTGCGGATTTTCTTATTTCTGTTCACCGCGGTACCGACTAGGCGTTATGCATAGGGCGGTTCCGCGAAAGCAAAATGACGCAATTGCAGTGGTGCGAGCTGTTCATCATACATGTTTATAAGAGAGCGTATCCAATATTTGTCCTGTTTCGTTTATAATACCACAGTTCGAATAAAAGCGTTATTGAGTTAAATAGTGAGCTAATGTTCATTAGCTTATAAGGAACGGCCGCCACGGTTTATTTAATTAGTTTTCATTTACTATTTGCTAATGATCTAATTAATGTTTTGAACTGAGGACAATTCTCAGTGAAAATGAAAAGGTCAATCAGTCATGTACATTCATGCAAGATTTGAGCCTAAGAAAACGAACTTAAGAAATAAGAGACCATTTTGCCTTTAACTTCTCATAAATTCGATATTTACTGAATTCACAACTTTGATTTATATCTCTTCCATCATTACATTCCTCTGCCATTCTTTATTCTTTCATCATATCCTCCCACTCTCGTTATCGCTGGATTATTTTAGACTTCTTTATCTGGACCTACAACTACTACTCTAGTCTTTACATTATGACTGTGGAGATGCTTTCCAAAAATGTATATGCATTCTGGAAAATAATTCATGCTGTTGTCTGTCATTTATTCTCGTATGGGGTCACTATATGTTGCTAAATGATCTACATTTACGTAAAATGCATAACATTTCCGCAGTATCAGTATTGCTGCACCATCCTATATATATATATATATATATATATATATATATATGATGGTGGAGCATATATATTTGTATTTTAACAATAAAGTTACGATAGTAGTATATAAAGTAAGGACTTTCTTCTGGAAGTACGGGTTAGCGCACTATACAGCATTAAAGCAGTTTTCTTTTCTCTCTTAAATGTAATATTTTAAAGTTAAGCATTTTAACATATTCTGCCTCGTAAGTAAAATATATTTATTATAATGTTTATTTTATGTATTTTACAACAGTTTTGATGCTCAGTTTGGGTTTCAAGAACCCTGGGTTCGATTCTCGGTCAGATTAAGCTGTCTGGGTAAGACCTTTCTGGAGTTTTTCCTTACCCTGAGAAAGTGAATGACAGCTTTAACGCGTCAAGAGGATCTCATTTGCGGCATAATTAAAATTAATTAATTAATTAATTTACCCTAGAAAGAGTTAAGGCCATGGGGCCTTCTCTTCCACTCTAACACGTGAGGAACCAGCAAAAATATAGGACACTATACACATAGTTATATAAAACACACAAAGTACCAAATTAATAATGAATGGATGCAAATATTACATATTTTAATATATTTAGAAAGTTCATAATAATAGTACCTTAATTACATTTGTTCTTCAATAATGATCTATTCATAAGAATAAGGGTCCCTTGGTACAGCATAATTACATTACTTTTACTCTCATATCCATTGTGACAACGCGAACGGTGCCCTATGGAGGTCTGAGCCTCAGAAGTCCGCTACAATACCACCATACTTGGGGGGGGGGGATGCCCACAAGTTCATGAAACATTGCTAGGCATTGGACAAAAAAATGTTATCCAATAGTCCACAATATGAACTTGTAATTATATATATTTTTTTATTTTTGCACTTAGCTATTTTTCATTTTCTTTGATATCGTTCCTAAATGTGTTATATTTACATTAAACTACTGTACCTAATTCTTATAAGGTCAATTTTTTCTTTGTATATATCGAAATATCACATTTCTTATATTTAGCCGCTAGTTTTCTATAATTTAATTAAATTCTTCATAACCTTATCCACATTATTAAGTAAAATTACGTATATTTGTTTTTCCAGCTTCTTGGCGTTCCATTTAATAGTGCATTCATTTTAAATAATGTTGCATATACAATCAGCATTGCTGGCAAGAACTTTGGTTATTTGAAACTCATTTAACAATGGCTTACTAATTTTAATTTTTGATACACCTTCACCCTTCAGTATATTGCCTCTCACTTGGTATAACTGTATCTATCTTGAATCCGGAATACATTTTACTGTCTATATATAATATTTACATGCAGTATATGCATCTTCAATTTGGATTTTTTCTGTATTTTATAAAACCATATATATAGTACTCTGTATTTTTGCTATTTTTTCGCCTGGCAGAGTGAAAGAGAAGGCCCAATGACCTTAACTATTGCCAGGGTAGATAAATAAATAACTAAGTAAGCAAATATTATTTCAGTTCTGAATGGATCACTTGTTAATCTCCATTATACAAACTTTTTATTTCTAAAGAAACAACATTTTTAGCTTCTTTTTAAGGCCACGAATAAGAGTTATCAACCTGTCCAGTCGTTATCTTCCTTTTTCCCAACTTTTCACTCATTATATTATGTTTTTATATAGCCTATACATGCTTTAATTTCTTGTTTTTAACTGAATTATCAAGTTTAGTATTAAGTGATTGTATTCCGGCCATTCAAACTGCGTGCAAGCTTAAAGCAGTTGAAACATAAACAGCATAAAATTTCAGATTAATATCAGCTGAAAGCTTACTCGACAAGAGTATGAACACAGCAGCTTGGTTAACGGATAGCCAATACGCTAGAGAAGGAGTTGTGATTGCTTCGGGAGACAGGACAAAATATGCGAATTTCTGCAGTAAGAAATACATTCGAAAGGAAATATATTCTAATACCTCTAGGGGTCACCAATGCAGCACAAGCTGCAACATCTGTGAGTTCAATTGGTTTTGAACTCAGCACTTTAGATCAGGAGGCAACCCTTTCACAATAACGGATATATCCTTGCAGGGCAGAATAGAAAGCTTGCGACCATATTTGTAACGCTATGCAAGCGCTATTTTAGTTTTAAAGGTTCTTTTTTCTGCCTGTGCTTTTGTATTGCAGCAATACAAATGTCTCATTTTCACTGAACTAGGAATTGTATTCTGCATAATGCGACCATTTTCAGGAAAGCATCCTTTGTCCCGGTGTTCTCTTTTATTGCTCGTGCTATTCCATGTATAGAAATGCCCCATGATGGTTCTGCTCTGTTATTTATAACTACTTTCTCGCCTCCCAAACAAGCACAAGTATTTGGCACGTTCGCGTTTTTATGAAACTAAACTTAAATAATAATTACTTTTAAAAATAGCAGCTATAACCTAAACACAGTTTCAAAAGTTATTCTACTCTTTGGAAGTGTTTTTCCTTTGAATAAATGATATGCACAAAAATGCGTGAACAGCAGTCTAAGTAATTTCAGATACGTTTCACAAGAAGTTTATCTCCCCTCACTTACCCTTAGAGTATTCGTTATATGAGATTATTTTAATGCCTAAATTTGATTCTTATGTTATGTGTTTGTGTCTTTTTCTGGCTAACTTTTTAGTCTTTTTGCATAAATTGGTACAGTGTAAAGTTTATGCGCCATCATATCTGTCCATAATTAGGGTCTCTTTATCATCCCGCTGTTGTGGGCATTTCCGTCATTGAGTAACCAATCGCGTAAGGGATTTTCAAGATTACTGTATCAGAAATGGACTTCCATGCATTGAAATTTGTGTTTTATTTAGTAGCTTCATTGTCCCAAAAGCCTCCTTTTGTCTTCAAAATTCCAATTTCTTTTGAATAGCCCATATGCAAACCTGTCAAGAATATTTTCCATTTAGTGAGAAGACTCAAGTGACTTCGTTTTTGGGTTATTTTTTTCCTGGTGTTCAAAAATTAAATATTTATCATTTGTTTTTCTTGTGTAAAAATGAATATGGTAGAAGGAGAAGAACAGTTAAATTAGCACTGCATGAAACTCGAGGAGAGCTCTACACTTTCAAATTTTTCATGGACCCCTACTATTATAAAATGCTTGTAGGAAATGATGCAATTCTTATAAGTTATTTTACTTGCCATTTTTATACCACAATCATAAAAATTGTATCCATTAGTGCTGAACGAAATTCCAAGTTGATAATAGGAAAGATAATTAAGAAAGAATAAATTTTCAGCAGCCCATGGCGTATGAGTTTATTATAATCAGGAATATCTTCCCAGAATTGCAGTGAATAACTGAAAGGAACATTACATGTAATATTATTCTTATTAATGTGTAGCTAGGATACTCAGCCTCTGTATAATAAAGCTAGAGCGCCTTTATTTCTGTATTATTCTTCGTAATTCATTTTCGGAACCATTTTAAGTTCTGAAGTTGAGGTATGGGAGTAGAATTGAAGACAACATGGACAATTGTGTCGTCGCCTGTGAACTTTAGGACTCCAAGGGATTTTAATCCGGGATCTTACGACCGCCTGAGTCATTCCCTTTCGGTATCTTCGTGGTTCTGTTCCCACTGGTCGCTTAAGGGAATGCTAGGATGATTATTTACTTTCCACGAATTTTCCGTTGGTTCTGTTTCATCGAAAGTGCCAGTGGGCTGGTGCGGTGTGACGGTGGCTTGCGCCTTTAAAAGGTCTCTGCCCACGCGTCTGGTATGGAAGTGGGCCTTTTGAGAGGCTCAAAATACGGCGGAGTGAACACTGTTTGGGACCCCGTCTAAGTCCGTGCTTTATTTAGTTGACCGATATCTCCCTCATATCGTCTCTTCTCTCTTAAATGCTCTTGGGGACCAGGAACAAATGGCAAGTCGTTGAGAAAGACTGAAATACCGAAATATTTTCCTCCTGACCTAAGAACCAAATACAGTACAACCTCGTGTATAAAATTGTAACATGCTATTTACTTGATGAATTTCTTTTGTAATCTCTTTGGGGACTAACCGTTATTTCTTAGTATTCCAGTATTCAGTTTTGGGTTGATTTGTTATTTTTCCTTGTTCATCACTAGTAGCAGGACAGGGGAATAATCTTAGTGTGAATGAAGAATATAAACTCGTAATATCTTGTCAGCAGTTACTCTGTGATAAGAAGAGAATTGTTTATTGTAATTCTATCTGTTACGCTTTCCATTGCATGGAGTTTAAAATATTTTTCAACTTTCTGAGTGTTACATTTAGTTACTTTATAAATATTCTTATTTTGAGGACTTGGTGAGTTTATCAAAAACATAGAAAGAAGTTGTCTGCATGATTGCCAAACTATCTTGTACTACCTTTGTCCATGTTGCATTCTTAAGAACATGAAATAAAAAGACTCATCTTTAATACAAAATAATTTATCTGTACAAGTAGAAAGACCGGCGCCTGCATGTCTCCTATGTGAACTTTGGGATTGCTGAGAGCACAATATTATAATGTAAATGACTCTCTAATATTGAAATAGTAAGCACCACACATTGTGCAAAATTCAATTAACAAACGCCGTGCACACTTTGTATTTAATGTCTATTAATTAAATGTGGATAGAAGCGGGAATCGGGCGCATGTAAAAATGGGACACACTGTGCATTTCTCAGCATAACATTCTGCATTTATATATAAATATTGACTGAAATAGCCATTGTTTTACAGAAAGTAAAACGTTTTCCATTGTAATCTGTGTTGTTTATTTATGTGTTTGTTATTATACTAATTGCAGAGAAACACTCCCATTGCAATTGAAGTTACAATTGTTATGATGACAAAAACAAGTACAAGAATAAAAAGCAAGTATACCAACGAATTTCGGGGAAGGAAACCATATTGCAGTACACAAATTTAACAACGAAGAATTGATGCAATTAGCTGATATTAATTGCTGAAATACTTGGCGGACCAACCAAAAGTTTACGCATATTTCACGGGTAAAAAATATGCCTATTGTGATAGTGTACATTTTTTTTCTCCTTTTCGGAAAGTAGTATGTGCTAAAATAAGAATGTAAGTAATATGTTTGAGGCATTAATTAATTACGAACATTTTGTATAACATCGCCCAACATATTGTATAGCTATGCGCTGAAAGTGATGCCAATTTTCTTTAAAGCACATGTGGTATATTCCCAAAAGAATGTTTTGTGATATTTGTTGAAACTAAGTTGCTGATCACACGCCTAATTTAATTTTTAAGAGTTTCAATAGTTCATGTGTTGTTTGCTACTGTTTGGTACTGTAGGCTTGCTGTTTAGCTAAGTCCGCTGAGATCTGCGGAACAAGTTGTCCATAGCTTCCTGCTGATCGCTCTATAACTATGGTATATCTTCAAGTGTTTATTCTAATTGATTCTCTTTATAGAACTCCTTTGTTTAAAACGTAACCTGTTTACCGCCATTTTTCAAGTAAAATTTGGCGATACAGCTTTGATAATAATGTAGGCTTTGAAAAATGATTACCAAACTTACGCATACACTCATAAAACTTCTTTAAGAGATTAGTATCAACAACAAATATAATTAGTTGTGCACTTAATCATAATTGTAACTGCTAACGACCGCGCTCGTCAATAATGCACTTATAATTAGCACAAGCTCAAGCGTTCTAATGGCATTCTATTGTAGACAGCACATTTCAAATATCCTCCCAACTGTTCCCGAGAGGGTGAGAAATAAATTGCGAATTCTCACCGCTAGTGAACTCTTCACTCTGCCCGTGAAAGATGTATAAACTCTTGTTTGGTCCGCACTGCACCTATGATCCAATTTAATCATAAACTTTTATGACTTTATTGCTGGTGTGAGCTCTGTCTTAAGATTCGTGCAAATGTAAATTATTAATACTGAAATTAGCTACATGTTAATTTTTTATACCTTTTCTTACGGCAAAGTTATATTTGTCTTTGCTGCCCCAGGTGACCGAGGTGTCGGGTTCGATTTCCACCGGGACCGTCCTCTCTGACCGAGATTTTTTCCAGGTTTTCTTCAGTCTTCGAAAATGGCAAATGTCGAATAAGTATTTAAACTTTGGCCTGGAACGCTTCTTTTCTTTAAAAATAGTCCATCCCAATCTATCATTAGTGTTCATTACCTGTGATGCCTCAGAGTTTTTTTTTTTGATTTGTTTATTTAAGGACGCTCTTAAACATCTCAGGTCATCAGCGTCCCATTCTATTTAGGGCGTGAAACGGCCGACAAATTTTGCTCAGAGGCCAATTTTTATCGGCTTGAGATTCTTTTTCGTGCCATAAATGTACAACACGGGACCCACGGATTTACTTCCCTTCCGAAGGAAGCCATACTTACGATTTTTACGCCCGAAAAAATTCACCGATCCTGGCCGGGTTCGAACCCGCGACCTTGGGTTTAGAAGGCAAGTACTGCACCACCAGGACGTACCCTCAGAGGTTAAAATGGGCGTTAAACACTATAAAATGTTTGCCTTGAAGGGTGAAAATAATACAAATAAATATTCGGAATATTGAAACAATACTCTCTCTGACACAAATCTAAAATACCTTTATGTCAGATTATTAAGCTAAAGTAAGAACAAGTGTAATTTTATGGTTGTACTGCTCCATACTTATTCTGAGGTCTGAAGTGTTTTATTATCAACAACTGGGTTCTGCATCAAGAATTCTCCTGAGTGTCTACGATAGACGCAAATGCAAATTTGAATAGCATTTGGAAAGATCTCTGGTGTTAGTAATGCTAATAGGTATGTCAAAAGATTCAACATACCATTCTATTGGCCCAGTACAGGCAATTCATCCACTCACTTTAATGCAGTGTGTGTTGCGGCATCTGTCGGGGAAAGACCCCATGGCTGGCTATTGTGGTTAAGAGTTCACGAACATCTCCATAATTGTACAAAACTCCAGCGGCATATGACAGTATTTGTAACTGTCGAGCCTTCACAATTAATGTGATTATATCGCTCACCTTCGATCGGGTTCGATCCCGGTAGGCGTAAATGAAATTTGCAGTGGACAGAGCAGGTCTGCGAGGTTTCCTCTTGTTACTACTGTTTCCTCTGCCATTTATTTACCTAATTGACGCATCATAATGTCCCGCCGATAGGCATATGCTTAATAAGTTTATAATTTATAGCATTAATATGCCCTCTGGCTAACTGGGTATAATGATATGCTCTGTATTTATGTAAATCTTTATTCCATTTTAATATATGTAAGCTTGCTAATAATTTTGGTTATCAATGTGTTAATTTAAGGTAGAAAGAGAATTTGAGAGAATTAACATAGAGTTGTAACATACGCGGTTAATAATGTATTAAATTATAAATGCATGGAAAAGCAAAAGAAACGGTGTTTCTTAGATATTATATGGCAAATAAAACATGCATTGAGATTGTTGTAATAATGGTGGATCAGCAATTGTACGCACTGAGCACAAATCACGGAGGCGATGTAGTAAAGTATAGAAAGGATCAATATTGTACCTTAAAGCGTCACATTTTGGATTAAATTATGTACGTAGAAGAGAGATGTGATATACGGGCCTATAACATGATAAACCGGGTCAGATAAAAATGCACAATTTGAGTTAATAAAGCAATGCCATAAAAATACTCTTGGCAATAAATCGAAGGTTTTCATTCATTGGCTGTTGGCTTAGAGGCAGCCTTTGGTAGAGGAAGAAATTCTAAAGAGGTTTCAGAATGATGCTTTCCTTGACAATTACGAACATTTGTTTGACAGCTACAGTGAAACTAAAGGTGCTATTCATAAGCCTGTACACAAGAATATAGTAGAAAGTAGCACATCAAAGGAAGATTAAGGTGAAGTGCCTTTTAAGTCTCTCTGTAACTACTGTCTTTTTAAAGGCACACATAAATAAATCAGGAATTAAATCATATTTGAAGGATCTGGCTGGAGAATTTTAGGTCACAGACATAAAGACACTTGCCGAAAATTGTGTAGCCTTGCTTAAGAAGTACCTAAGTGATTTATGTAATTTTGGACATAATTAAAGACAATGCGCAATGATTAGGGGACATCCTTACAGAGCCACGAGAAAAAGTGGCTCGTAATGCAGTTGGAAATATTCCGAAAAAGGTCGCTGCTATCTCGCATGTCCAAGAAGCAAGGACCTGAAGGTCCTTTATGCAGTATGTTCTCACATGGCAAAAGAAGAGTTCATTCCTACCAAAATCTGCTCATAGGCTGAATGTGGTTGATTTCTTTTTAATTTTCATAACTGCTAGGCATATTTAGAAAAAAAAACGTTTATTTCTAACTTAAGTAGCTTAAAAATGGGATTATATTTTACTGGAACTGAGCTTATTTTGGAGGCAGAGGTGGTTTTTCCATTATTATAAAAAGAAAAAATGATAGAAATGAAAGCAATATCAAGTTTGGAATAATCTGCTTAAAACAGCAATTCAGAATGTTTCATTGTCCGGGTACGCGATTCATAAATAAGTTTGTAGTTAAGGCATGCTGTCACCAGATAAACGGCAGAAATGTAAAGAAGAACTACTTTATTATGGGGTATGCGGTAGGGCTTAGAAGCTTACACTGTTTCTGGTAACTGCTACCTGCTATTTAGAAGCTTATTAATGACAACGTGGCTTTGAAATGTGATACTTGTGACAAAATAATTTAAAGTAGTTGTATTAACAAAAATATCGAAAAATGTGAAGCTCATGTGCAGGGTTATCATTCAACATCAATACCTCATGACGATTGAGAGTGACAAACTTTCGAGCGTATAGGATCAATGAATATAATTTACCCATATACGAGGTGGTATTCAGAATATTCGGGACTTGCGTTGCCATCTGGTCAAAAACTTACTTTGAGACTAATGACTGCCGTCACCCGCGAAGTAGTTCCCTTCCACACGTATACACCGGTCCCCGCGATTCTGCCATTTTCCAAGTAGATCTTGGAAATCATGTTCTTTGAGGGTGTTTAGCACAGACAGCATTTCTTCTTGAATCCTTTCAATTGTGTCTAACCGACGTCCTTTCAACTTGATTTTCAGTTATGGAATAGAGGGAAGTCACATGGTGCCAAATCAGGCGAGTACGGTGGGTTGGGGACAACCGTCATTTTGTTTTTCATCAAAAAGCACCTGGTGAACAAAGAATTGTGACAGGGCGCATTACCGTGTTGCAACAGCCGGTTACCTTGTCGCCAAAGTTCAGGCCGTCGTCTCCGCACATTATCACGGAGCTGTCGCAAAACGTCACAGCAATACACGGAATTCACTATTTGATTTGGTGGGACGAATTCTTTGTGCACAATCCCCTTGGTATCAAAGAAAACTAGGAGTATACTCTTGACTTTGCTCTTCACTTGTCTTGCCTTTTTTTGGTCTTGGTGAGTTCGGGCTCTTCCACCTGGAGGATTGTTGTTTTGTCTCAGGGTCATAAGCGTACTTCCAGCTCTCGTCTCACCGTTGATGACCCTGGACAAGAAGGTTGGGTCATTGGATACGGCTTGACGAAGCTCCGTGCAAACTTCAACGCGCTGCGCCTTCTGATCAGCAGTCAGGATCCTTGGCACAAATTTTGCGGCGGCAAAGCATGCCGAATTCATCACTTAAAATACATTGTCATCTCCCACAAACAATTCCCACTTCATGAGCAAGGTCTTCAATGGTTCCACGTCGATCCTCACGAACGAGGTGTTGAATTTTGGCAAAATGTCAGGCATTGTGCAGCTGACGGGCCTACCGGTGGGAGCATCGTCTTCAATAGCCACTCAAACACACGAGTACAGCTCATGACTTTGCCCCCAAATACTTGTTGAATCATTACGAGGATCTCCGTAGCATTTTCCCCGAGTTTTGCACAGAATTTAATGCACAATCTTTGTTCTAATCTTGGATTCATTGATACACATAGAGTATCATGAAAAGTACTATAGAATCGCAACACATCTATCCAGTTGCACGAAACTTTAAACACCCATTCATCAGATATGCTAGTGTTGCCACCTAGCTGTACAAAACTCTACGGAAACTACTGCCGAGATGGCAGCACCAGTTCCAAATATTCTGGATACCATCTCGTATTCTGTATAATTGAACTTTAATTGATCGCGCCTTATGAATAAGAAACGAAATATAAATTCTTTCATTTCTTTTGTCACATTTGATTGCGAAATACTTGATATATGAAATTCCTAGGCGATTACAAAATATAACGCTTCCAGTTTTGAAGAAATGCGTATAAATTGACATCCATTTATTAAAAAACAAATCACAAACTGCACGGCAATAAAACCTACTTGTGTGAATATTGTTATTTTTGGCAGCTTGTAAAGCATGGTTACTTTCCCCTTTGAGCCATCTTTTATTTTCACCTCAATATGTTTGTAATAAAAATAGAATATCTTGATCGTAATCATTTCCGTTTGAAATATTTATTGTCCCTAAAACACATCGAACTGTATAGATCAGGATTTTCCGTTTTCTGGAATCACAGATTAGTATGTGTGTCGTCTTTGTACGAACTTGTGTGCTTTTCATATCTTATTTGTTTCATTTATGCCATAATAATTTCCACATGTCCTTTCTCCCGGTTAGTCGACACTAGTGATGAAGCTTCTAGCAGTGACGACGTCATAGCTTTACACAGGGCTTACTATAAATGTGTCTCTTGCTTCAGAGCGAGAAGGACTTCAGAGCGACTTCAAGGGGTAAAGACATCTTTCAGCCAGCACATAAAATTTGTAGACTCGTTGCTCCTCCGCAATTTTCACACACTGGCCAAAGTATTGTGTGAGCTATTTATTATAATTTTCTTTTATTATATTTTGGCGTTTTCTTTTATATAGGACATTAAGGGTTAATGCGTAAATTGTAGACATGCACTGGGTGATATTAATGTTTTACCTCACTTTGCTTAATGGGCTAAGCAGTTAAATTTCTTAAATTGTAGGCAAGCACTGGTTTTACGTCACTTTGTTGTTAACAACCTTTGAATTTTTGCCATTTGTAAATGATAGGCACTCACTGGTTTAAATTAAATATTGCTGACAATTTATTAAAATACTACGGATTTAGAATTTTCTTGTTGGTAAATTGTAGAAAGCATAGTTATAGTGCAAATTCTTTTGTTAACCTATTTGTTACCAGTCGGCTTCCTGCGACCAGCCGAAAGCGGCCAGAGGACTGCCGTACAGCCGTAAAATGGCGAGCATTTTAAAGGGAAAGTGCTCCATATTGAAATTTTGCTTCTATAAATTCAAGAATAACATGTAGCGTCACAATACTTTCCGTATAAGGAGTACATTTGTATAAAATTAATGAATAGTAACAAAAAATATAATAACTTCAAAACATTCTATTTGTTTCAAACAAAATTAAATATTTTCAAAAGAAAATATGATTTTATTGTTTGGATGTAATACCGACTTTAAAATTAAGATATAAAATAAAGTTGAAAGTTCATAAGAATAGGGCGTTTATTTATGATTAAACTGGCATAAAACAAGTTATGCAAACTGGCATGTTGCGACTATACATTTTAAAAATTAAACATATGTGGAAGTAGGGAAAGCGAAGGGAACTAGTTAAATGTACTCACCAACACAAGCTGCAGTGAAGATTTATCAACAGCTGCAGCTGAAATATATTATACTGCGCCATGTCTCAAAATGCATTTAATATACTCGGATTTATTTAAATATGTGTGCATTAACGTCCAACAATAACGTTAATACTTTGTCTAGTATGATAATATAATACAAATAAGAAAAACACAAAGAACTGAAATAATGTCTAGACCGAACACAAAATGAAGAAAATGCCTTCTGTTAACTGTACACGCTTCATGTCAATTTCTTAGTTATGGCACTTGTGTTGTGCTGCACATTTAGCTTGCAAACGCACACTGTACGCGATATCTGTCTCTGTTGTGCGGAGTGACAAATATGCATACCTCAGTCAGGGAGGACGGTCCTGGTCGGACTCGTGAGCGGGAGGTCTGCGGTTCGAATCCCGCCAGGACCGTCCTCCCTGACTGGGGTTTTTTCCAGGTTTTCCTCAGTCTTCATAACTGGCAAATGCCGGGGAGGTACCTAAACTTAGGCCTGGAACGCTTCCTTACTTAAAAAAAAAAAAAAAAATCCTTTCCCAATTTATCATTTCATCTCATGTATCACCAGTGTCCACCGCCTGTGGTACCTCAGTAGTACGGGCGTTAAACACTACTCAAAAAAAAAAGGACGGTCCTGGTGGTATTCGAACCCAGACCTCCCACTCACGAGTGCCTTAACGACCTCGGCCACCTGTGGCGGTATATATAAATATAAATTAACAGTAATAATAAAAGTAGAAAAGGATAAACACTTAGATACAGTCACACTTGAAATTGCAATTTTAAGTGTGACTTTATCTAAGTGTTTTATCATTTTCTATTTTTATTATTACTGTTAATTTGTTACGTTGTTAATACTGTTACTTTATTTTTATTTTTATTTTATATTATATATATATATATATATATAGGCGTTTAATTCCTTCATGGTTCTACGAAGAAGTGGAGAGTTCACACATCCCATATTATTAATTTATATTTACCTTCTAGGGCTTGTTTGAGAATATTTATGATTTTTTTATTTTGAAAACAAATAGCATTATTTTGTGTTTTTTGCGCAAGTATAAACGCGATAAAAGTTAAATAAGCTTTAAATTAGCACGTGTTTATTAAAAATGGCATTAAGTTGCAAATAATAATAAATAAAAGAATTCACCCATTGGTAGGATTCGAATTTCAGTAGTTTTCATTGCTAGGTAACTGCTTCTAATAAATCGACTATCGGCGTATTCTGAAACGGAGAACTCAATATTACTGATAACAGAATGAAGACCGGAGCTCAGTGACATGCAGTGTGAATCGAGGACAGGGTTGAGCAGAATTTAGGCAAAATAACGCACAGAGAGTCTGATCATTTTTTTTTTGTCTTAGGGTGTACATCCTTTTATATTAAAATACTGTAATAGCAGTTTATGAATAACAAATTGCCGATCATGATTTGTTTATATCTGCCAGCGAATATGGAGGTCCCGGGTTCGATCCAATAAAGTCAGTTGCCTTGGTAAGGTTTCCCTGGAGTTTATTCTTACCCTCAAAAGGTTTGATTTGATTTGCTTTTATTTACGAACGCCCTTTAATATCCCAGGTCATCAGCAACCCATTCAATTCAGGGATACATTTTCCTCAGAGGTCTCAATTTTCAGGCTTGAGGTTCATTTACATGCCGTAAATCTGACACGGGACTCAAGGTTTTACTTCCCTTCAGAAGGAAGCCATACTTCGGATTTTTACGCCCGAAAACATCCATCTACCCTGACCGGGATTGAATCTGTAAAGGTGAATGCTAATTAACCTTAAGAGTTATGGGTTCCAGGCTCATTTACGCACTCATTTTATCAAACATTCATTCACTATATCTTAAGAGACCTTCATTGTTATGGCAGACGTTGAACTAAAACAAAATAATTTATTTTTGTTATATCTGAACAACAAACTAATTAAAATGTGCAGATAAACTTCATTGGAACGTTTTCTATTGTTTTCTTTAACAGAAAATAACAGTATCCATATCCGTTGAGTGAAGATTGTATCATACTTTTATTTAAGTATTAGTTGTTAAAGACACTTTATTCCACGTTTTAAAAACTATTTTTATCTAACAGATACACACGTGAAATAAGAGTGTTTATTCTGTAACTATTACTTTTCTTTTGCCCTATTGTTGATAGTATAAGTCTTTTAAATTGTGATAGAAATAATTTAAAACTTTTCCCTGCAAAATTAACATTTTGGAATGAGATCATTTTACAATGATTCAACTGCATTTAATGTTTCTATATAAATGTTTGTATCTGTTTCGGTTTGCCGATAAAACAGTGTTATGTTTAGTCTACAGTATTTTTACATCTATGGAATATTTATACTGTTTATCTTGAAATTTGGGGTTTTTAATTTTAGGGTAAGTGTTATTTAAATAATAATAGAATATATTAAAAATATTCCATTATCTGCTAGTAGAGATTGATTTATCCAACGCCCTCTGGCAACGGTATCACCAACACGCACCTGGCGGTATAGTATAGCATGTTGTGGTTGTATAGGTACCAATGCCTAAAGTCCGTTGCAGATTAGTAAATTTCTGGGGGCATTCATCTTACTGTTGTTGCATGGAGGACGTTAGTGTCTATGAAACAAATACTGTGAAAGTCTGTAGTGATTCTGGGCAGCTAGACTACAACCTTGTGAGCTAAACAGACGACACTCTCTAAAACAAGTATTTATAATGAAAGTAGAAATCAAGGCAGAGGGCACATTGGACAAAGCCAAAACGTACGATACACACTTGAACGTCCTCTTATCATTGTCTTGCAGGTAGTTCGCTACAAAGCGATACACAACCATCTACGAGTGTTAAAAAACAAATCACCAACTGCAAGCGAGTAAAACCTGCATTCTGTAGCGCAATTCTTCTTCTTCTTCTTCTTCTTCTTTTTTTTTTTTTTTTTTTACCCTCAAGGATGGGCAAAGAGTTATGGGGTGAAATGTCAGGATCATAATTGAAATTACCTCCAAGGTCAATCATGAGCATTTTCTTATGTTTAGACTTTATGCTTAAACACAGATTTCTGAAAGAACCCCTAGCTCGATGATCATATCCCGAGATTAAGAAGCAAAATTTAAAGCCTACCCTGTTTCTTTTGGTGTTACTATGTTTCTGCTTTCCATCTGTTCAACAATGTCTGTGTCTTCTATTAATACACACGTAATATCTTTGCTACTAACTGCACCGACACGATTCTGTATCAGTAATTCACGCTGCGGTAATGTGCTACTTGAAATAAATGGAAATACAGACATTTAATAACATAAAACGCAACCCACTACGCACACACACACACATACGCACACACAAACACAAATTCGAGATGACCTGTAACCAGCGGTATTATAACTTGTTGTGGTTGGCAATATGTTCAAAACAGGGTAAAAATATAATAAAGGGGAGGGGACACGAAAAAAAATCTGTAACAGGAGCAACAGCAGGGGCTGGGTGGTGGTGAATGTGGTAGAAGGGTTAAAACGTCATTTCACGGTCCACTGTGTACCAGTACTAGCCAGGCTGCTAGAGTGGGAGGGAACTCGCCCTTACAATAGAGTTATTGTTGGGAGGTGTTCGTTCTTGCTCGGCATTTGTTCCGATATGTGACCATGCCATGCTAGGGTTTTGCGTTAACTCCAAAATGTCGCTGCTCCGGAAACGTTATTAAATATGCAAACGCTCCAATAACCGCTCTTCCCCACAAACGCACGGTCTGCTAAATAATAGCGGATATGAAAACTTGCTCAAGTGTATCATCAATGTACACTTGTCATTGCTGGTTTATGTCAGACCGAGAGCATTGTATAAACAATGTAACGACATATTTGATCAATAATGAGTCATTAGGTCTTTTCTGTCTGGTCAAAACGTATACGAAAATGTTTAGTATGCTTCAGTCTCCCAGTCTTGAAACATTCTATGAGGAGTTCGTCTACTATACTGCGGTGCACCGCCACCGGTGGCCGAGGTCGTTAAGGCACGGACTCGTGAGCGGGAGGTCTGGGATTCGAATCTCGCCACGACCGTCCTCTCTGACTGGGGTTTTTGCCAGGTTTTCCTCAGTCTTCATAACTGGCAAATGCCGGGGAGGTACCTAAACTTAGGCCTGGAAAGCTTCCTTCCTTAAAAAAAACACCCTTTCCCAATATATCATTTCATTTCATATATCGTCAGTGTTCACCGCCTGTAGTGCCTCAGTAGTAAAAACGGGCGTTAAACACTACTCAAAAAAAAAAAAAAAAAAAAAACACTGCGGTGCTGTATTCCTTTATTTTATAGATACAAATATAATATCTTAAACAGCACCCCTTCCTTGATGCCTACGACACCATTTATGTTAAAAATAAGCCAAAGAATGTATGGGGAAGTATAGTTTCGAATTTGCAGGAGAAAAGTTATATAAGATATACAACAGAGATGAACAACAAACTGCTAATACTCACCCAAAAGTGCATTCAAAATTACCTTTACCGTTTACAATTCATAGCAGTCCTGTACAAGTCACATAAAATCCAAAATATTACAATTACGTACAAGCACTTCAACAAAATACATTAACACTCTCGGTGCCATGTGATAGCGCGGTCGCCCGTACTTGATACGCCAGAGCCGATCTGGTCGGCTTCTTTAAATATAGTACAAGATTACCGGCGCTGGTCTGGTCGGCCGGCTTAAAATCCTATGAATCCTCAATTTTGTGACAGATTGAGGTAGTGAATCCAAGCGTTGAAGAAGAGAGGACTCTGACCTTCATTAGCGATAATTATGAGAGATTTCCGACTTTCACAAGGATGGTATTTTGTGTTTGAAGGTAACACTGTCTTGAAGGGGCGCCCTGAGGGTTGAACATGGCAAGGTGTTCCTGTGATTTTTTAATAATAAGATAATTGCGTGTTTTGAAAAGTGCGATGTTAGTGCTGATGATTTGATATCCGATATTGAGAGTGATACTTTTATTTCTAATGATAGTGAAGAAATTATACCAGGCACGCCCCTTAGTTCTCCGCAACTAAAGAAGAGACGTTTGTTAATCATTTCTCTCAGCACCAACACTAATACTGATACTCTTGTTCCGATCATACTCCCACAGTCCTGCGTGAGATGTCAAAATTATGCCAAGAAAATTAGAAAGACAATGCATATTTGTCACTCCGCACAACAGAGACAGATCGCGTACAGTGTGCGTTTGCAAGCTAAATGTGCAGCACAACACAAGTGCCATAACTAATATATATATATATATATATATATATTTAAACATATATCAATTTTAAAAAAAATATAATTGACATGAAGCGTTTACAGTTAACAGAAGGCATTTTCTTCATTTTGTGTTGGGCCTAGATATTATTTCAGTTCTTTGTGTTTTTCTTATTTGTATTACATTTTCACACTAGACAAAGTATTAACGTTATTATTAATGCACCATATTTAAATAAATCCGAGTGTATTAAATGCGTTTTGAGACATCGCGCAGTATAATATATTTCAGCTGCAGCTGTTGATAAATCTTCGCTGCAGCTTGTGTTGGTGAGTACATTTAACTAGTTCCCTTCGATTTTCCTACTTCCACATATGTTTAATTATTAAAATGTATAATCACAATATGCCAGTTTGCATAAATTGTTTTATGCCATTTGAATCATAAATAAACCCCCTATCATTAGGAACATTTAACTTTATTGTATATCTTAATTTTAAAGCCGGCAATTAAATCCAAAACAAGAAAATCATATTTTCCTTTGAAAATATTTAATTTTGGTTGAAACAAATAGAATGTTTTGAAGTTATTATATTTTTGTGTTACTATTCATCAATTCTGTACAATATGTACTCCTTATACGGAAATTATTGTGAGGCTACATGTTATTCTTGAATTTATAGAAGCAAAATTTCAATATGGAGCACTTTCCCTTTAAAATGCTCGCCATTTTACGGCTGTACAAGTGAGGCAGTCCTCTGGCCACTTTCGGCTGTCGCAGGAAGTCGACTGGCATTGCTGATAGAGTATATGCCCTGGAAATAACTTTTCACGAATTTTCTGCTTTCCTTTTTTTATCAAATCATTCCGTTGTTCTGTCACAAGATCATAGTGGTGTGCTAATGCAATGTGACGGTGCAATGGAGCAAAGCTGAAGTACTGAAACATCCTCCTACGACGCTAACAATGCAATAAAGTTGAACACTGCCTTTCTTGTATTGCATATAAGTGCTTTCTTGCGTCTGAGTAATATATACATCAGAGCCAGCAAAAGAAACCTACAAACAATTTTTCTTATAGCTGTTGGATTGAATAGAATTAAATTTGCTTTCTAGGTAGAGGAAGAGGAACGTTTAGTACTTCAGCCGTGCTCAAGGCTGGCCGTTTGTACTTACGCCTCCTAAGGGAATACCTTCGGGAGGACGGGATGATGTCACCTACGGCCAGGATCCGTGATTGTGAGGCATAAACACAGGGGCCGCTTTTACACCAAACACAGTCGCAGAAACCTATCTAAAGCGGAAAAAAAAAATCCAAAATAAGGTTGGCCGGTTGGGCCCCGGGGCCTGCCAAACTAGAATTAGCTCCTTAGTCACCACGCTTGGTTTTTTAGCCGTTAAGTTGCGTTTTCGCAATATAGGAATTTATTAGTGAACACATACTGCACGCTCTCTCTTAGCTACTATTCTTAAGGTCGTTTCTCTGCCGAGGAATTGAAGATGTGTAAGTGAGGTCATTTGCTCTCGCCGCTGATAAACTACGAGAGTCGTTTGAAAAAAAAGGGGGGGAATTTGTTATGAAGCATCATTTATGGCAAACATCTTTATAACTCACTATAATTAAAATTAAGTCATATAAAAATCGTAGTTTACAATAAAAAAACGATTTCCGTACAGTAATTAGTCAACCTTTTATTTCAGTGAACCAACGGCCTCATAAATCAATGCCAAATTAAGTAAATTCATTTACTGATGCACGAAAAAGCAAGATTGTTGATAGTGGTCAAATTATAGAATTCATTGCAATGATTCTACACATTTAACCTCAATTCATATGACCTTTGCATCCATTCTGATCGAGGATACACCATTGCACATCTGGATGTATGCGGAAGTCAAAAGTAGTCAACAATGACCGGTGAAAGTGCGTCGAAGAAGATGAAGGCTTTTGACGGCTGGGAAAATGTCCAATGAATAATTCTAGTCTGCTAATCGGAAAAGAGTAACAATAATAGAATACCATCATTACTGAAATGTTAATTGACACTTGCAATGGCAAAAATACCCACATTTTTCTTCAAATCAATTCCTCGTTTAAGAATCCATCGACTGCTTCCTGTTTCCCAATATAACATTTTCGTTCGTTGGGAAGACATTTTCACCGAATGAGAGTGTCAAAAACCTTCTCAGCGATTATACTGTACAGTTTGGCAATTAAGGAAATGAATTTTTTTGTAACTTCCTGGACCTCGATGGAGAGTATGAGGAGAAATAACTTCTTTTGAACCAAACATTTCTTCTACGCTCATATTGGTGATCGGTATATGAACCATAGGCCCCCAACTCTCCAGGCTGTTCTGAAATGACCACAGTGTACTAGGAACCATCTGCTTCATCGAGTTCCCACAAACTTTGAAGAATCTTCAAGGGAAATTTTCACAATTAACATAAGAAAGCTTGAAGTTGTAGAACATAGACTTCCAAAATAAATTACATATTGTTACTATCATTATTGTACCATATACTCCAACATTCAAAATGATCAACACTATAGAACACATAGTACAGAGTTAGTGAAAAATATCTCTAGAATATTACAATGTACCTCCATGTATTTTAATGAAGATGTCATTACGAAATCAGTATCAGTGGATACACTCTATGTGACAGTGTTTGGCTTATTTCAAAGTGTAATTTTTTTCGTTTACGTTGGTAACATTGTCGCACGTGAACTACAGATGTAGAAGGTGGCACGGTTTATTTCCTTTTGCACAGACAATCAGAATCTTTAATTGCTTGTACCAATTATCTGTCTGTGGATGTTGCCCTATAACGCTCGAAAATGACGTTACATTATGATTTCTCCGTTGCTGTGGTCATCTTTTTCATAAATCAGCATCTTAACAAGGTATGTTCATCAAGAGAAAAATAAATACTAACTTATAGAGGAGAAAAATCAATATTCGGAAATTATTAATGTTTTAAATTCCAAAGACGTTTTTGGCGAGCCCTGTGCGTGCCTTGCCAAAGCTTGCTTGCGTTTAACTGGCCTGATGCGCAAATGTTCTTCCAGAATTATTTTCCTTAGAGAAAATTTTGAACTGTTCTATATATTTCGAAATTTATTATTCTCTTCTTCTTCTTCTTCTTCTTCTTCTTCTTCAATTTTTCTAACGTCCATCAACTCATGTACATATAATCGATAGATGAATGCGTTTTTTAAGGAATTCAGTCAAAACTCTCCTTCCAGATTCAGCAACTATTTCCATTAAATTTTATTTCTCAGTTATAGCAGTGATAAATTTTCAGGATTAAGAACTCTTACGACACAGAAATAAATGACACTTCTACAAAATGCGAAACATTAACCTAGGAATAGACATTTCGCTTTAATCTCTACTGGGGTAATTGCAATGTAAAGCGTTTTCATTTCCAGATGTCTGGAATATTTTCTGCACATCGAGCTTAGAATCAAATCTCATAACACGAAACAAAGCTGCCAAATGGTACGGTAATCATAAAATGGGCTTAGTACTAAAGTCATGTAAATTAAAATCCACTTTATGAATCTTGAACATAAAACGTGACGCCCCAGCTCGGCTGTGCGTCTCGCTGAACTGTCCTATTTACTTTGGAGAAATGTCCTCCAGAAAGGCATGAAGTTGATTCCACGTTTTCCACGCACTACTCGCAATAATTAATACACACAGACGGACTGGCGGGGAAATTTAATTCACTTACAGTGCAATAAAGAGTTTAACTCTCTCTCCAACCAACACCATAATGATGTGCCATAAAACGAAAGCCATTTTAATGCTCTTAAGCATAACTTTCCAGCCAGTGATCATGTTGCACTGTCGACAGTAATGCATTATGGTAATAGCAAAGAACGCCCGACTTCTTATCTTCTCAATGAAATATGAAAATTGAACTATTATAAAATTATGAGTCAATTTCAAGGAAGCCTAAATGCTGATTTTCTTCTTTTTTTCTTCTTTTTTCAGGTTTTGCTTACAATTGCGTGTTTGTAATTTCCTACTTGTTTTGGTATATTTTTAAAAAATATGCTAAACGTAGTTCATTAAAGTATAGTTTAGTATTTTCAAGCTCACCCACTTTATAAATTTTGACTATAGAGAGAAAAGAGTTTACTTTTTTGCATTGTTCCGAAGATTTCAATACTTAGCATTAGTATTTCATCTTAAAATTATTAAATGCTGAAGCGAAAATTCCTTTGGAAAACTTTTTTGTTATTGTTGTTAATAATATTTCAGTGTTCTTTAAAACTGTTTAGTAATTATGTAGTAATAGAATCGTGTTTAACGCCCGTTTTTGCTACAGAGGCACCACAGGCGATGAACACTATGATATATGAAATGATAAACTGGGAAAGGATTTATTTTTAAGGAAGAAATCGTTCCAGGTCTAAGTTTAGGGTACCTTCCCGGCATTTGCCAGTTATGAGAACTGAGGAAAACCTGGAAAAAAACTTAGTCAGGGAGGAAGGTCCTGGCTAACCGATTTAATATCACTGCAGTTAGATAGCCTCAATATTTTCTGATGAGGCAGTAAACTGAAAGCACATGCAAGAAGCAATGGAGTTGTATAATGGTTAATTGCTGTAAATCTCATATCTAAAATGTATGTCTTGTTTATTATTTATTCGGCACAAGAACGAAGTACATGTTTGTATAATATTGTGATGTATTCAGATTTATAAAAGATCTTCCGCTTAACATTCTTTTTAAAAACATTTTTACTGTGATTCATATTCAGATATTTAGTACAAAATTTATAGGTGAAAAATTTTATTCAGTATACAGTAAAGACCCAAAAATATTTTACCTCCAAAGTATTTAATAGAAATTTAAAGTTTATTTACTATTGAACACTTCTTCCCTCCAGTAATGAACATTCATCACGTCAATTCCATCGAAACGAGTGGTCGAGGTCTTTATGGCACGGAGTTTGATTCCTGCCAGCGCCGTCCTGCCTGACTGAAGTTTTTCTCAGTCCTCATAAATGAACAAATGTCGCGGAGTTTGCCTAAACTTAGGTCTGGAATGATTCTTTCCTTGAAAAAGAACTTTCCATATTTCCCATGTATCATCAGTGTTCATCGCCCGTATTGCCTCAGTAGTAAAAACGGACGTTAAACACTTTTAAAGCGCCACGGGTGGCCGAGGTCGTTAAGGAACAGACTCGTGAGTGGGAGGTCTGGGGTTCGAAAAACACCAGGACTGTGCTCCCTGACTGAGGTTTTTTTCCAGGGTTTCCTCTGTCCTCAAAATGACAAATGCCGGGGAGGTACCATAACCTTAGGCCTGGAACATTTCCTTAAAACACCCTTTCCCAATATATCATTTCATTTCATGTATCACCAGTGTCCACCGCCTGTGGTGCCTCAGTAGTAAAAGCAAACACTATTAAAAACGTCAATTCCAGGCCTTCCTTAAAAATGAACAAAATCCGAAATAAAACGCCATAAAAGCGTGTTCTTCAAAATAATTTTTAAAAAAATACGATTTGAGGAATTTTATTTTTCCAAAGCCTATAGAGTGCTGAATTGTTAAACAAGATTCCAGCTGAACTATAACATTCATGTGGATGTAGAGGTTAGAGGGAGTGAGTGGGTTCTAACACTTTTCAATACTAGATACCTATTTTACAAAAGCATGTTCTAATACATTCAGCTGTTTGCCACACATCATCATATCTTAAATTAGGTTATATGCATTTCCACAGTAATACATTTGTTTTTAATATTCATAAACAATGCTCGTCATTACTGCCATGTTAGTATGATATTTGTTCTGAAATAATGGAAATATATATACTTTATGCATTTGCAATATTCAAGCGTAATCAATCCACTTTGAAACAGCGATTGTATACGTCTGTCGCAGCATCACTTTCAATCGAGAGATGGCACAAGAATAGGGTTAACTAATTGTAAATATTTATTTTATTAATACATTTGATCATTTGTTCCTATTGTTTGGCAATCACATTTTCATTGCAAGCGCTGTGAAAATTGTCAAAACAGACTGAATCAAGTTCTTATTTTGAAAGAGAATAAAGCAAGGAAAGAAATTATTTCCGTGCTATTGTGGGTAAATTTATAAATAACATAAGCAAATATTTTTGAATGAAATATGCATTAATTGCACTAAATTTAACATTTTATTATACTTATATACATGCACCTACCTTCGGTATTATCATCACGTTCCTTAATACTTAACATATTTAGGTCAACTTATTCCATAAAACATTCAAGAGATACTAAACATTGCAATAGTATTTGAAGGTATAGAATAATCAACATGACTAATATTAGCACTTGTGTAGAACAAAACAACGAAATTGTACAGTATAAGTTGTAGTGTGGTCGTTTTGGGGTAACTTTATTTTTGGAACCGCGATTTGCTACCACATGCAGCGACGTTTCCCTTTATATATATGCTTAACTATATGTATATATATATATATATATATATATATATATATATATATATATATATATGCTTAACTAGAGCAACTTGGATAGTGTTATTTTGATAATTAATAACATCTACTGCTGCTACTTGCTACCACTTGGCGTACAAAGAAAACTAAAATGCCTAGATAATCCATGGAAAGGTGTGTGGGTTTGTTATAAGGATATGAGGGGTTTAGAAACCTTTAACAGAAAGTAAATATTATTTTGACCCTTTTATTACAAACCATTATTGATAAAATTCTGAATTTAGTAAGATACATGCATGTTTAATTAAATTTAACACAACACTAAAGTTTTGTTGATTTGGTTTATTTACGGACACTCTTTAACATCTCAGGTCATCAGCGTCCCATTCAATTCATGGCGTGAAACAGCCGACAAATTTTGCTCAAAGGCCTCTTCTTTCAGGCTTGAGGTTCTTTTACGTGCCGCAAATGTACGACATGGGACCCACGGCTTTACTTCCCTTCCGAAGGAAGCCATACTTAAAAGTTTTACGCCCGAAAAAATCCATCGGTTCTGGCCGGGTTTGAACCCGCGATCTAGGGTTTAGGAGGCAAGTATGGTAACCACTACACCACGAGGACCGACTTTGTACTTTATGGTAAGAGGAATATAAAAATATGAGGGCTCTAATGGGGACCGTTCTAATATCAGCATTTGCATATATAATTATCTCTACTGCGTCCTTTTGTACTGCTTATGGATTTAGTGACTGATTTATATTTTTTGTCATCACAAATCATCTTTGCGGTAAACCGAAATTACAAACCAATTGCAAAAAAGAGCATTTAATTACAACGAAGTAAACAGTAGCAAGAGCGCACTTGACTGTTAAATGTTGATTTTAAAGCATGAAACAGTAGAACAATAAAATAATTACATTGACTAAAATGGAACGAAATGAGAGCTGAGCATAATGAGAAGCCCGCAGTAGAAAATGTTGATATGCCGCAGGTTTAAAACTCGAGTAATCTGCTTTGGCATTCGCTCTTTTATTACATTTCCACATTTCAGCCATTAGAGAAAGCTTCCCTTCATTAGCAGTGGGATGAATTAATATGCGCTTGTCATTTATGCTAAGCGCATAAAGGTTTCTCGTGCGTACATACGCATACAATTGTGGACCGCCTTCTCGGAGTGAACAATGGTAAGCTTGTTGCAGAGCAGAAATTGTAACACATTCTGACAGTTAATAAAATCTTTGACATGCAACATTTTATGCACACAATATCAGGGTTAACGGTGTCTAAATATACTGATATTTACCTTCTGGAGTTCCAAACAAAATCTTCAGACAGTAACAGCAGGCACCTTTATTTCATTGAAGTCAATGGAAGGTCGGGATTTTTATGTATTAAACATATTTAGCATCTAAAAGTAATTCGCTAATATTTTAAAATATATAATATTAATATTCATTTAAGTTATGAAGGACATTTTATTCCCTAATATCTAAATATCTTCTGCTTCTCTCAAAAATGAAGGAAATGTAACTCTAAAATTTTGTGCTACACGTGGTAAGTAGTTATTGCTCATTGTTTACAAATATCATTTGTAATTCATCATTCCCACAGACCTTTTGACAGTACGTGCTCTTCATTACACATAGAAAAAGAATTTCCACTTCAAATCCAATATATTTTTTACAGTTATTATTACCTAAGCATAAACATATACATATGCGCGCTCATGTGCACACATACATTAAGAATGAAAGACAAAGTGCTTCTAATTCCACGCACTTTGCTTGGAAAAGAGTCAAGCTTTGGCCAATTTTTTCCTTGCAAACACTTCCAACATGCTAACCTATCCCTATTTGACCTACCAAACTTAATTCCAAACGCAGTCAACCTCCATTGTTCGGTACCCGGGCAGTCCATTAGAAGTTTTCTCTATCTCCACAAAAAGCGCATTTTATCTGCCTAGTTTCATCTGTCATTTTAGCCGCCTTCCGTACTCCAATCTAATCTACGATAAACCCGATCGATTTTGCGAACTCATGGAATATGCATACTTCTCTCTGTCTCATCTAATTTTTGAGTTCGTTGCGTAACTAAATGCTATTTTATCTCTGCATTCTGCCTCGTATATATCCTGTTGGTTAATTTTCTTAAGCCTTTTCCGTAAACAACGACAGTGCGTAGCAATACCGTAGCCCCGTAACCTATTCTTGAATATTCTCGTCAATGGAATAATACCATCAAGTTTGATGTACAACCACATGTTTTCAAACAGATCAGCAAGTTACTCTGCATTTTTCCAACGTTGAATTCTGTTACGTGCTATCACGCATAAAACCTGCATTAATTTCACTACGCTTTAAATAGCAATGCTTGTTAAAGGGGCTTTAATATTTTATATATGCTTAATGTTAGCTTTGGTAAACTGTAAACATTTTTTCCCCTTATTTTTTTCTGTTGGTTACTACAAATGTTTACTCTTAACATATATGAAATAGACAATATAGCTTTAACTCTTTTTGTAATTTAATCTGGTGATATAAATATTTACATTTCCTGTACCACTACAATATTAGAACATATAACAAGGCAATTTTGGAAATTCTCGGAAAGGCAACTGTGTTTCTCTTTCTACATTAATCTTCTTAAAATAATAGAACGAACTGCAAAAATCGCAATATTTCTATTTCATTTTGTCATCTTGGCTAAAAGAAAATTATTTTCTTAATTTTTTAAAATTTGTACCCCTTCTGATAAATGTTATATCTTTTAAATATCAATTTAAACATACTAAATTAATATCTTAATGTGAATGAACTAAAGCCACGTAGATGAGGCTTGTTAGCGTTTATGTATTTATATAAAATACATGCCTCTATTTCAAGATTTGGTTATATTAGATGAAAGAATGATTTCTTGTGTGCGCTTAGGTAAGATAAAGAGACAATTTATTACATTATTTTATGAATTGAAAAGTGGGGTAAAAACACTTGTAAAAGTATCATTGCGTAAGTCCGATTAGCGGCCATCGCTGCGACCACTGCGCTATCACCGGCATCCTCTTCCGTGAACCCTGCGTTGCAATGTTTCACTTGGTACTGTATATTAAATAAAAGAGTACGATACAGTTCTTTGTCACTGCAGTTGTTACAAGCGTGCCCATTTGCTATAACATAAAACACATCTTTGTACGAATTTATTATTCACACTGTCATTTGCTCTACATTAACATATAGTTATAATCCCTTTCCGCTCATACGGCGTTTTACACCTTGGCTACTAGATGTAACGCAGTCAAAACGCCTATATTTAACTTCGCTTTCATCTTTTGTCATCCCTCTCTGAGGCCTGTCGGTCTCACGATAGTATACATTTTACTACAGAGCAGTGTTCAGCAACCGACTGCCCTGTGACGCCAGCATTCAGGAATTTTCTGCTTCTCGATGTATTGTATAGTGCCGAGTCTTTGCAGTTACCTGCACATCTATATATATTATCCGGTTTAATAAGTATTTTATGTATAATATAATGATTATGAATAAGAAAAATTATCATTAAAATGAACACAAAAGAAGAAAAATGCGGTAGAAAAATATTTATTGTTCTACAAATTACAACTTATTTGAATATAAACATTATTTAAGGAAATAAAAAAAATCAATAATATATTAAAATTAATCAAAATTTCATAAATTTCAATATTTAAAGAAATACATATAAAGACATACAAATTATATAATTATTTATTTCTTAAGAGACGTTACTAAATTACTGGTCATTGTTCTTAACATCAGAATGTAATCTACCGAATAAAGTGCAAAACTCAAACACTATACAAACCTTTGAAAATGAAAATAAGAACAGTTACTTTTATAGAAGTGAATAGTAAATTTTCAGGGAAATGAATGATCGTTTCAGTAAAATAGGAAACATATAATTATGAAACTGGATAGTAAGTACAGACCTAGAAAATATATGCTTGTAAATAAAAATAATTCTTCTGACACATATTGATATTGATGGTCTCGCACTAAGAGTATAATACACCATTTTTTTAACAATCTTAATCACATTGCAGTGAAAAATACGTGAACAAATACGAGTCGCTGACGCATACACAATGAACCCTTTGCCTGCGTACTGAATACTCTACACTTGATACTGCCGCCTGACGCAGTTGCGCTGCAAGCACTGCTCACCAAGTCAAATCATGGCATTGCGTCATTCTTTTGGGAGTTTGCGGACAATACTCTTGAGCAAGTTCTTTTATGTGTAAGTCAATTCCTGATCAATTGCCCCTTCCTACAACCCCAATTCACGATTTTGTGCACAAAATGGTAGTTAACTGGTTCAGTGGTGCAAAACAAAATACTTAAACATACAGATGTAAAATAAAATAAAAAAAAACTAACGAAATGGTTGCAAATCTTGATTGTTCGCCAAAAAATCTCCCAAATTAGCACAAATGGGGATTTAAAATGTAAAAGAAAATATTAGGAAAGAAATCAGAAACGACTGTGACGATGCTTAATCCTATCAATCATAATGTATGCAATGCCAACACAATGTCTGTTTAGCAGAGAGACAATTCCAGTATCTCCTACAAAGTAAGACAGTATAAACGTTTTAGAAAGTGGAGTTAAACATTTATAACTAACGCCCAGCATAAACTATAAATATGAAACAAGGAAACACTCATGTAGATTTATATAACTTAAGTTACAAGAACAAACTATTCAGATGCAAAACATTTAACACTCAAATTAGAAGATTGAACTGCTCGATATTTAGGATATTTACGTATTTTATATCACAAAATTTAGAGAAAGGATGTGTAGTTGTCACGTAATTTGTGTTCGTAATTTCAGTTTTTTTTTTATTTGTTGTATATGCACGTCTTGTTCAAGCAATAACTAATTATTCAGAAATTATCGAAATATTAGTAGTATTTGCTCTTGGATAGAAAGAAAGAAAGAAAGAAAGAAAGAAAGAAATGTAATAAATACGAACATATGTTAGCACCTTATATTGAAATAATCCCATTATTCAAACAATCCGGTGTTTTTCCCCATTTATGTCATTGTTTTCTTTCGTTTTAAAGTCGGTCCTGGTAGTGTAGTGCTTACCATACTTGCCTCCTACACCCAAGTACGCGGGTTCTAACCTTGCCAGGACCGATGGATTTTTTCGGGCGTAAAAATCCTAAGTATGGCTTCCTTCGGAACGGAAGTAAAGCCGTGGGTCCCGTGTCGTACATTTACGGCACGATAAAGAACCTCAAGCCTGAAAGAGAGGCCTCTGGGCAAAATTTGTCGGCCGTTTCACGCCCTGAGTTGAATGGGACGCTGATGACCTGAGATGTTAAAGAGCGTCCATAAATAAATCAACCAACTTCGTTTTAAAATTAGAGGCATTTCAAATCCGAATTCACTTTCCGAAACTCAAATTAAGGGTAGAACGTTTTTAATGTCATGTAATGATTAACAGATGTAAAATTACATATGTACTGAAAGTCCAGAAATAATCATTTTGGAGAATTTCATTATATGTCCCCAAAGGAAAGACAGATGCTTCGGAATAAAGAATGAATTACAGAAATAAAAGCAAAGTAAATTTTTGGCAAAATCTTCCCCAAAAAGTAAAGCCTTATCAAAATTTATTGCTTGCTTACTGGGATATTTTAGAAAACGGGCTGTGCAGGAGCTTATTGGAGTAGGCTGAACTTAATATATTATTACTTTCCATAACCTCTTGAAACTTTCAGGCATTCCCTTTGAGCGCAGAATTATTCTGTGTATGTATTTTTCGCATAAAAAGTTTAAATTTTAAGATTTTAGTGCAACTACTTTTCAGATTATTCTAAAACAATGTTAAGTTGTATGCAGTTGAGTTGTAACGAGGAAAAGATGAAGTGAATTTATTTGATAATTTGTAATTTGCGAGCAAACTTAGTTCTATTACATCTGTTTTTATGAAAAAAAAAAAATAAAAATGTTGGCATAAAATTTCTCAAAATTTCACATCGAACAGAATTCGTTGAAAATAAAGGAAGTAAAGTTTAGCTGACGTGGATCTTAAACTGTTTCGATACGCGTCGGCTGGTCTTAATCGTCAGGAGATGCCGTTTGCGTTTCTCACTCGTTGTCACACGTGTGGACAGATGTCACAGAATAGAGCCATCTGCATCGACTTTCCATCAGTGTGTGGGCAGGAATTGCAGGTGACAGACTAAAGTTTGCTTCTATCGAATAGAGCAACAGGTACCGTTTATCACAGTTTCGCATCAAATGAGTTTCCCGCTATGCTAGAGAAAGTGCCTCTATATGCTCATATTGCATCGTTTTTTTACGCATCGTAACTTAGTCATTTATTGGGCAATGTTTGTCCACCTGTCCTATAGACTTCAGTAGAAGTTTGTTTTTAGAAAGATTAAAAAACTGGTCTATTCAAATTCACTGACAAAGAAGAAACAATGCAGCAGGTTGCATTTTGTGTGTTTCAGTAAATCAGAGATTGTACAGCTGCTAAAGGGTACGTGGTAACATAGTATCTACTGTTACAAGAATTTATTTTAGGAACTATGTTCACTGTACCCTTTTTTATCTTCTGGTCAGTACCGGCTGATTTGAAAATACAAGCTATATGTTGCAACATTAAAAGCAACATAATATAGAGAAATCATTCTTAAGATACTGTTATCGTGGCCGAGTTTGCTAAGACAACGTATTCGTGATCGGTAGGTCGGTGGTTTGAGTCCCAACAGGACCGTTGTCTAAGACTGAGGTTTTAAAGGTTTTCCTAATTCTACATCAGTGCCAAACGCCGGGTAGATGTCATAACTTAAGTTAAAACGGGCGTTAAACTCTTAAAATTATTTTCATACTTAAAATTAAAGAATGCGATGAAATGTAGGAACGGAGCTTGCCATTTAATGGATTTTGATTTTTAGACCATACTATGCTTCAATATGTGAAAAATTAATCTTTGCTTGAAGAAACACAGAGAAAATGCTAATGAAAACTGCAATGCTTCTTAATATACTTCTATTACATTTGCATTTTTTGGAGATCGCATTACTTTTCTATATCATTTAGTGTAATATAATTCGTAATTTGTAATGCATATTAGACTTCTACTCTACAACCTTCAAACGAACAGTTCCTCCCCTTTTATTCTTCAGCAACTATCTGTATAACCCAGCATTCTCAGTGACAGTCATTACGTTCATTTATTTCTAATGACACAGTTCCGTAAACATAACAAATTAAAATCACATTAAATTACTTTATAGCTTATATTCTATGACCGTTAGCTTAAAAGAAGTAATTGTTCACTACATTGAACAATTCGCATTGAAATGAGTAACATATGTAATTTGTGACCGAAATTCTTACGTCACAATTAATTACACGCGCATTCGCTATGAGAAATGCGCAAGCCTCCTGCTCCTCCTTTTCCTTTTGTTGCTTGCGAGAAAATTCAGCATGACAGTGAGCACAGATGGAATTGCTCTCTTATTGGTAGTTTTCGATGAGTGATCATCCAACTCGGAACTACAGAAGTTCCTAACGAATCAGATAATGCTTCTTTTTTGACTTCTAAATAAGTAAATTAAATTCAAACTTTATTCTTGAGCTTTTGCTGCCCATAGAGTGCCCGAGTCAAGTAAGGAGAATTCGAATTCATATGCTTCGATTTGGACCTCTTATTTGTTCTTTAAAAATGTTTTAAAGTTTCCACGTTAAGCATTGATTGACTTACCTTAGTAATTTATAACGTTTAAAAATAAAAGTAATAGTAATATTTAACTTTGAAGCTACCCTTTAGGCTTGCTTCATTTTTAGTGTACTCCTGTATAATTCTGCTTTTAGCTTTACCTGATTTACTGTAACTGTCTGCTAAAATTATAATAAAGTTTGCACGCGTTAAGCCCCTTTTATGTGTAGTTACCTTAACGATCCAGTTTCCAGTACGCCACCTCTTTTCGGATTTTTCCTTCTAAGGAGAAGAATTCTCCAACTTTGTTAAGAATTAAACTTAATCTCAATATTGCAAGGATTTGAGTAGTGTGGACGCGATCAAATTTTTAGTTTTCGATTTGCAACAGGAATAAGAATAACACAACAATAAGACCTCATACAGAAAATAGCAACAGCTGTGTGAAATGTACTACCAGCTTTTGAGGTATTCATCCTAAATTTTATGCCTCACTAAAAGTTAAACTCATTACTATTAGTTATATTAAACTATCATGTAATTACTACCAGAAACATTAAAAAGGCACGTTCATCAGTAGTGCTGCTGACAAGGAAGACAGTATAATGGCGAGAAAATAATAGATGACAGCAGCAGATTATAATTAGTGTAGCAATAGATGTATTTATTGTTATGAAGTTCTAAATACTATTGGAAAGCTTCATATGTCTTTGATATTATTAATTCATGAAAGTGAAAATGTGTTTCAATGTTACACAAAAATACCCGCTTTAGGGGATACTGAAGTGAAATTTGGAAATTTCGAATGGTTAAACCTAGAGAGTTTAAATTTTTTGCAAATATCTGTCCAGGTTTTTAGTATAACCTGTACAAGCGTAAGACTTAATTTGTGAGTTTTTCAGTATTGTTTTACACACTTATTAAATTTTTTGGCCGTTCAAAACTGTTGCTATAAACCTGTCTCTTTCCAAAAAGAGGAAAAATTTCTGCAAACATTTTAATGTGCTATAAATACTGTTTAACGAAAAATGACTCGATCCTGGCGGTGTAGTGGTTACAATACTTGCCTCCTAAACCCCAAATCCCGGGTTCGATCCCGGCCAGGACCGATGAATTTTTTCGGGCGTAAAAATCCTAAGTATGGCTCCGTTCGGAAGGGAAGCAAAGCGGTGGGTCTTGTGTCGCACATTTATGGCACGAAAAAGAACCTCAAGCCTGAAAAAAGAGACCTCTGAGCAAAATTTGTCGGCCGTTTCACGCCCTGAATAGAATGGGACGCTGATGACCTGAGATGTTAAACAGCGTCCGTAAATAAACCAAATAAAAAAAAAACGAAAAATGGGCATGGATTTTTAATTGTAACTGTTGGAAAATACAAAACAGTAAAATAAATACTCTACAGAATTTCTCTCAAAAATGTAAGGTTTTTATAAAAAATGTAGAAGTAGAGTACAGGCGTAAATACTTAAAGTTAAAATCGAGAAAAAACTCCTTTAAAGTTTTGAATACCTAACAGTTAAAGGCCATGAAGTGGAAATTTTAACAATGCAGGCATTTAATATAACTGCTAATACGCAGTTTTCAAAGGGAATAAACGCATGAAACTTCTCAGAAAGATTCTCTGGGCTTTAAAGTAATTTAGGAGGAAATAAAATTATTTTTATTTACCAAAAAGAAACATTTTTATTTTACTTTGGTGTGCCCTTAAGGTCAGAAACTTCAATATTTCACAGAAATGCAGTAATTTAATGTTCAAAAATATTATTGTTTCAGAAATATCTGCAGAAAATCACCATATTGGTGTTTATTGTCCTTTTCGCCTGAAAAGTTTATCCAAGATCATAGGTAAGTGAGATTCTGATCACTTTTCTTAACGAAAATTTTATAGATATGTCTATGTATAATTCGTTCTCAGCATCAACGATACTTTAAAATTACACTTTTTTGTTAACGCGCAAAACGGAATTCGTTTGTACCGAAATCCACCATCTATGTCATTCCGTCACTATCATGGCTCACACTAATAAAATGGAGGGAGCAATAATCCTCAAGTAGCAAAGAAATTGGATCCTGCTCTTAAGCAACTGAAATCGAGAAAATATCAGTTATCATCAACGTGCAGCCTTGTCGTCACATTTAAAATTATTGCTGCTCCTCCTTTAAATTTATTAGGTGAAATTGGCATAATTAATAGAGTTAAGCCGCTGGGCTTATTACGAAGATAGGTCAATAAGTTTCCGGCCTCCCCCATAAGGATTATCGCCTTCACAAAATCCTTATATGGTGTCACACCTTATGTGTTAAGTAAATAATTGCCACTGTAAATTCCGCACCGCTGTATTCAGATATAGTTGCATAAAGAAGGCTATGTGTAGAAGATTGTGACATGCTGAAAATGAAGTATTGAGCTATTCTTAAGTTCTTCACCAAAGAAGGACTTACTCCAAATGAAATTATACAACGATTGCACGGTGTATATAGGGAATAATCTCCCTCATGTTCTACCGTAAAAGTATGAACCAAACTTTTTCGAGTGGGTCAAGAAAGGATTGAAGACGAAGAGCGTGCTGGTTGGTCTCGGAGGTGTTCATCTCCTGAAAACATCGCTCTTATGGAAGAAGAAATTATGAAAGACCGGTGGCTCAAAGTTACAGAAATAGCAGAAAGGTTGGTCCTTTCTAAAAAACATTCCTTTGAATTATTTATGAACATTTAAACATGAATAAGGTTAGTTCAAGATGGGAGTCTAGACTTCTTTCCTCAGTCTAAAAGCAGCAACAATAATCTGTCCCGCATTTTTGAAGCTCTATCGTGGCAACGAGAGAGAATTTCTGCCAACCATTGTTACAGGAGATGAAACTATAGTCCTCTGCTATGGTCCCTTGTCTAAAAGAGAATCAATGGAGTGCGTGGCGTAAACCTGGCGAAGCACCGCCTCTAAAGGCCAAGGTCACTCAGTCAAGATCACCCAAGAGGATCATAGCCACAATCTTTTTGGACTGTGAAGGAATACTGTTCATTGACTTCAAGGAGAATAACACCCCAGTAAATGAGGAGTACTCTGCTGGCCTACTGCACAGGCTACGTGCTTCCATCAAAGAGAAAAGGCGAGGAAAGCTGAGTCTTGGTGTGCGCCTTCTTCACGACAACCCGCCTGTGCACACAGTTTTTGTTGCAAAGGATGCTGTGGAGAAATATGACTTCAAGGAGATAGACCATCCACCCTACAATTCAGATCTAGCTCCCAGTGGCTATTTCGTCTTCTCACAACTCAAGCAGGACCTTCGAGGAAGGAAATATGTATGACGAAGAAGTGATGGATTCTGTTTATGCCCATTTTGCAGACAAGACTTCTGATTATTTTTGGAGGGGGATTGAAATGTTACTTCAAAGATGTGAGAAGTGTATAGCAATAGAGGATAACTATATTGAAAAGTGAAATATAGTTTTTGTTTTTATCATACCTAGAAAATGGTTAGGCCGGAAATTTATGGATCTACCATAGTATGTAATGGTGTATACAATACTGATTCCTTTTTTAATCTTTCGTGTGGAAATTGCCCTTATTCTCTTTTCCGAAAAATAAAGTTATTACTTTTTATATCCATAATACTTCAATTTCACGCGCACATTTAATTATAAACGGATTCACATCAGAGCGCTTCGCTACGTGCTTGGAAATAACATGCATTTAAGTTGCATCACTTTCACCAATATTGAATTCCATTTTTCTTACAACGTAGCATCCCTTACGATAACATCGCCAATATATATGAGAACAGTGATATATGACCCTTATAGCAATTCTTGATTGGAATGGATTATTTCGTACCTTAAAACCTTGTTCAACGGCTGGCGTTTGTGCCTATGCCTCCAATGGGGACACTTCCAGAAAGAAGGGATGAGGTAATGGAGGCACCGGGCGACCAGGATTCACATGCAACGAGTCACAGACGTAGACGAGGTCCCTAACGTATTTCTCCACGCTGGTAGAGACCATTTCGAAGAGTTCGACGCTGGTGCATAAATCTTTGGAAATGAAATAGTGATATGAAATGGGAGAGCGAAAAATTCGTGAAGAAAAATGAAGATCCATTGAATTAATCACCTATGGGACCAAGAAAAACACGAAAAAAAAAAAAAAAACAAACACAAAAGCAAACGGAAGTTCAGGATGATTTTTGAACCCGGAACCTCCCAAAGGCTAATCCCCAGAGTTACCGTCTATTGCCCCATTGCGGGGACAATTCTTACAGTACGAAGTATACTCTTTTAAAGTTTAAAGCTTTTGTTCATTGAGCTAGGAAGAGGCTGAAGTGTATACCATTCCATCTGCAAAGCCTGCGATAAGGACTGAGGCAATTACCAATGATGATGTTACCATACCCGTTAATAGCGCTATTTGTGGAAATTATGTAATTCATAATCCACTTAAACCAACGTTACATCAGCGAGTTATTTGTTGGCCTAACCTAACCTAATCACTTATTCGTAAAACCAAAACATTCTTTATTACGCTTAAACCTGACTTACGATTCAAAAGGACCGTGACGCATAAAATATGTGACTAATGACATCCCGACAATAAAGTTTGACAGACACTCTGTATCCTCCGTTCGGCACGTAAACATAAAAAGTAGCTTTAAAAATGTATACAAATATTAACAGTAAGGAATTTAACCGTTGGCATATATAGTATAGTAGCGAATTAGAGACACCATACTTCAAATGCTTAAATGTAAGGAGAAAGCTGATAATACAACTTAAGCTTCTGCAACTCAAGTGTTTAAGAATTTTCTTTTAATGCCGGGCAATAAGAAATTAAATTAATTATTAGCTTTTTTTAACATTAAAGAGTAAAATTGCAAGTATTTGTTCCAGAAAATATATGTTGCGTGTTAAAGATATAATTCTACACTCAGCAAAATGTGAAAGTATTAACTTCCTTAATATGATTATGTGGCTAATACATACTGAAAACCTCAAGAATTCTTGCCGACAGTTCCACGGTTGCCTATATAAAAGCTGTCTATATTGCTTACGATACAATTATTTTATCATGTAACTTCGTTAACTTTTTACGAAAATTCATTACCTCTGCGGTCATCATTTTTACTGGCACGTATTTGAAAGCGGTCGGCAGTCGAGATCGTTGATATCGATTTGAAGTCTCTTATCTATATGATGACGAAGTACTTCTAGGAGATTGATGATGTTATCTACAGTGAGGTTATTTGAGTTATGGGCCGGCACAATGCGGCTTGGACTGGAAGAAGGCAATCGTCAAGGCCGTATAATGTATGTGTAAGTACCTGGTAGTAATTAATGTGAGGTACGCTTTGTCAGGAGGAGGTCAGGAGGTACGCTTTTTCACGCATTGGTGTCTTATTCGGTTACTTTCATTGCGTGTAACTCGTATATTAACTGCTCTTCATTAGTTATGTCACTATATAAATATAATCTTGATCGGTTTGTGCGTACGATACATAGGTGAAAGAAGTGGTAAAACGATTCGCAAGAAAAATATCCTGACAATCGTTTTTCAGGCAGAGAAACTGTTCGCCAACTTATTAAAAAATTACGACACAGATGCCAACAATCTATTACCGCTAAGGGAAATCACTTTCAACATCTCTTATAACATAATTTATTGTTTATTATTATGAGGTGGTATTTTGTAGTGGGCGATGGATTTATGTATGGAATTAATTAAGATGGGACTAATCAGAATGGGATCTCAGGGTCAGTATTTATGGTAATGACATAGAAAGAAGTATGTAAGGAGGAAGCGGAAGTAACTGCAAGTTCGTATTTTGCTGATGGTTTCTTCTCGTTAAAACTGGCTCCTCCTCTACGTCTTCTGTTTCTCCGCTTCGATGAGGTGTGTTCTCCATGTCTTTACCACTGCCCTGGCACATGAAAGTGAATTATTTGTATTTTTGTTTTAGGAACGCATGTATGTTACCAGGGAGACAGGATGTGGACTGGGAACATTATCTTCTTCACATCAACATATTTATATAAGATTTTCTAAGAATTGTTTATTTACCTGTTTACACCAAGACGATGAATCTATTTTTATCTATATCAATTGTATTTTCTCGCCAGAAGAGAACCTTGAAAAACCACGCGGATCTGTTTGGTGTACAAGAAGTAGCTAGCCTACACACTTGAAGAAAACTTTCCTGTGGTGTTTCTATTGGCGCGGACACACGCGATCACCAATCATTTTATTATCCTTATTAACAGTTTCCGATTAAACTCAACCTGATTATGGCTATTCGATATGGCTACTGTTTACTGCTTCCTACTGCTACTCACTGCTCACAGGGCTATCGGTTACTGGTCGCTATTCACTGAACTGACTAACTAATTAACTAACTAAACTTGACTGAGTAAGTCGAACTAAACTGGCTACTTAACTAGCTCGAACTGAACTGACTGAGAAGAAGTGTGGCTAACAGTATACTGGAAGTAGTGTGACTGACTGCGTTTTCCCATGACTTTTATTAAATCTGCAGTCGGTCAGTCTTACGTGTATTCAGTAATTTCATATTTACATTCTTGTAGCGTCTTCTTAAGTTCTACCCGTAGAGTGGCTACATAAGAATCACGTGGTTCCCGGTTCGTTACCTATAGGCTACAATTTGGCGCCGATTTCTCCGAGGGTCCTCCTACTAACGAACTTCTAGGCTTTCTATTTTGTTTCTTCTCTCGAATCTCCCCCTCAGGTTATTCTTGTGTTACAAAACAGGTCCCATTATGTTTTGTCAGCGTTGCGTCTTTTTTCAAGGTTACTTCAGGCTATAAAATCACCCTCGCTAACTGTATCTGGTGTTTGGTATTTATAGTCTGACTTCTTTGTCCCTTTTTGTGAGAGTGAACAGCCAAGGTCGTAAGGTCCGGACTTTCAGAATTTAGCAAAGTTACTGCACAGATGTCTGATACAGAATTTCTGAAGCATGTCTAAAACTTTTCCTTTACTTATATTAATGATGATTGATTAATGTTTATGATTCATCAGGGAAACCTTAATATTAATTAAATATAATATCTTATATTAACCATAATCGTTGGAGCTAGGAAATCCTGCTTCAATTACCATAGTTTTTATATGCAATATTCACTAAAAATGAAAATATTATCTTTGCGCGCGGTAAATATATCTCTCTTTTTCCGGTTGCAGCGGCTTGACTTCTCCAGTAAACAGCTGTGCTCTGGCGGACTTTAACTCAAATAATCTCACTGTACTTGTGATAGAACTGAAACTGTGTGTGTGTTGTTTATTTATTAGCGTTTTTATATAGCGTGAAGGATCTATGGTTTTCCTCTGACGGAATTAAGAACTATTTCGTGGTTATCTTTGAACTCTACTCTTGCTCATGCATAGAAACAATGGTACTTGCAGCTATTGCTTTTTGATACTGCATAAGCTTGATGCAAACGAAATGTGTGAGGAATATGTTATGTACAAAGAGATATTGACTGTTGTATGTATCTCATCAATGGGCATTGGAGATTCCAAAGGACTTTTAGTATAACATTTCAAGAGCACAGAATTTTACTTTCTTCTATTTTCGGCCGGCGCCGAATCCCTAATGTTAACCATAGATCACTTGGGCCCGGTTGGGCCATATTAGGTTCACTGTCTCATACCCAGCTTCTGAGTGAACTTCGAAAGTGATTCGGAAGCAAACCTTCTCTCTTACTAACGGGTTTCTGCAATCAGCATTTTTTTAAATCCCTGAATGTTTGAATGGATTTGTAAACGTCAGTGAAGAGAAAGCTGAGGATTGACTGCTAAGCGATGCGTATGATCAGGGCTGCCAACGTTCGACGACGGGCTCTGTAACTGTCAGTGCATAGAAGTAACTTCAGGGACAAAACACAATTGCACCAGTAAGAACAAAGTAGATATTGTGTTTTCACTGTAATTATTAACGTCTAATACTTGTCCATAATTATATCCTTACTTAAAAATAATATTATAATGCCAAAATTCATTTTTTGAGTAACCATTAAAATGCTTAAAAAATACATGGGGTAACTGGTGAATGTTTCAGGCTACTATGTTTAACAGTAGTGAGAAATGTTTCTTATATCTAAAATGTTATTAAAGAAGCAGCCTAAATAATATACTCAGGTACCTAATCTGACTTATCAGTATTATCATAAATGTATGTTCATTATTTTCTTAATATAACTGTCGAAAGTATCCTTTAATAATTACTTCTTTACAGAGATTTAGTTTATTTTTGGAATAATGTTATCCAAAGTATTATTATTATTATTATTATTATTATTACTGGCGACACTTTTTCAGCAAATGAACTTACAATACATTTTGTCAGATACGTACTTCTCCCATATTTTCTCATCTATTAACACTTTGTTTTTCTATTGTGGCCTGATTGTATCATAAAAAATATACTGAAGACAACTTCACTATGGATAAGATATCAACTTTTTTCCAAACTATATTAAAGTAGGTGTTTTGTCTTCGTGGCAATGCCACCACAATGAATCAGTGTTGACAATTAATAAATATCCTATAACCATTGCAGTCTAAAAACGTATAGATAGTTTGGTGAAAGAGTTATCTAGTCCAATGAAGTCTGTCTCAATATAAAATGTTTGATTTTTGATGTGTTTTGCTTAATCACCTCATGTTCAACAAATGTTGCAAATATCTACAAAGACTTCACTTGTCTATTGTGAGGAATTCCTCCATAAAGGACATGAATATTATGCTATCAGTTACAACTGATATATAAAGGACCAATATGAAAGCATTTTGTAAAGAAACTAATATTACTTGTTTATTTCACGTTTTCTAAGGAAGTACTTGTCGTTTTTTTCATGAACTTGGTTCATATCAACTGAGGAGGAGGAAGGGTAAATCTCAGCTGTAACTGGTGATGGCTTTATTTTATTTATACATATTATTAATGTAGACTGTCACAGTTGATTCTATGCTTGTGCCTTCAGTTAGCATTCCTGCACGGTTGCACCAACGTCATATCAGGGTAGTGGGGAAGACACCATTAGGAACAGATTTAGTCAGTTCGCAGCTCTCCCACCAAAATTGACAAAGTAAAATAAATTGGGTAAGAACTACATATGAAAGAGTTATGTGGCGTTAGGCGCACTCCGGCCCGTCACAGCAAATTCTCAGAACTAGATCAACCGGTGGTTGATTATACTCAAGAAAGCTCGCAACGCAATAGTGACGTCATTCATTTCAAATGGCCCGTGGTAAAATACAATAAATGAGATCACCCAGTATATAAAACTGAAACTAATATAACTCTAAATGCTGAATAGTTACTTTAATAATTCTCTTTATAAATTAGTTTTGATCTTATGGTGTAACTGGGATAAATCTCTGTGGGAAACTTTTGTTTGGGATATTAGCTTTAAGCATCTATATTAATCTATTTCTACCTTAGAAACGGACACACAGCCTAAACTCTTTTAACCGTTAAGTGGGCACAGCGCTTTTTGTTTACGGAATGCTACAATGAGGGTACTGGACATTTCCAGAATCCGCTCGTGTGTTCTCCTTTGAAGGCATTTAACGAATGTGTATTTGGTGAGTGACTCGCAGCTGCAATTGACCTGTAAAGGGATCACTGCATTTTTACGGCACTACATACCTCACGCGCTAGGATATATAAGTATTTTTGAGTGTGTAATGTCAGTTTATATACTGAGATATATCAATTTTGTGAAGCTTTTAGTACTTAGTACCTCAGTTTGATGTTATAATATTACTTTTTTATTTTGAGGCTCAAAAGACTTCATACTTCAGAAGGAATAGAAGCAGATATCATCGAGGTACTGGAGGAGGAAGAATTAGCTGATTTCTCAGGGGAATCTGTTGGAGAGGAAAAAATAGTTAATCAAGACGACCACGAGAGTGACTTAGAACAATCCACAAATTGCAATTTTGAAAATTTCGAGCAACATAATATGAGTTATCGCTTTTTTATAGGCAAGGATGATGAAACTATTTGTATTGATACTTCGAGGGGAATTTCAGGTAAGACTAAGTCTGAAAACATAATACAAACCTTGCCAGGGCCTACAAGGATTGCCAGAAATATGGCCACTCACTTAGAAGCGTTGTTAGGATTCATAACTATTGATATGATTTATACAATATACTAATTTGTATATTATGTAAAGAAGAGCAGATATCAACTAACAACGAGAAAGTGATTGTAAAGCTACAAATCCTGCAGAATTTATGATTCTTTTTGACGTAATTTTCCTCATAGCTGTCAAAAAAGTCAGGCATGCCAATGTTTTGGAATTATGGAACACGGATGGTTACATTGAGAGCTGTTCTCAGCTACAAAAGATTTCTCTTTTTACTGCGGTGTGTCAAATTTGATGATGAGACAAACAGAAATGACAGCCTAAAAACCGATAATGTAGCAGCAATCAGGGAATTTTAGAAAAACTTTATTAAGAATTGTAAACACGATGAGTTTGTGATATGAGATGTTACACCTTTTTCGAGTTGGGTGCCATTTTATTCAGTATATGTCGATAAAACCCGGCGAAATTGACCTAAATTTGTACGCAATGTGTGGCAGCCGCACCTTTTGTAACTGCAATTTTAAGATCTACTGTGGCAAGCAAAGAGAAGTTCTTACTTTATGTCGGACAAACCTTTTGATATGGTGAAAAGATTAATAGGACACATCAAATATTCACACAGGAACTTGACTGTAGATAATTATTACAGTAGTTATCCTTTGGTGTGGTATCTGCTTGAAAATGGCATCACATTTTAGCAACCCCAAGTAAATGAGAGAGAGAGAGAGAGAGAGAGAGTTCAACAAAACTCCATGTAAGTAAATCACAAGAAGTTGGTTCTAGCTTTTCAGTTTCCATGAACAATTTACTTTGGTTTCATGAGTACCTAAAAGAAACTGCTGTCGAGTATTGACAGTATGAGGAGATTGATGAGCAGACAAAGAAGCCGACAGTGGTTCTGGACTATAACAGAACTAAGTGTGGAGATCAAAAGTGTGCATTCTACACCACAGCGTGGAAAACAAGAAGATGATGCCCTTTCACTGTGTTTAGACAACCTGACATTGCTGGCATAAATGCCCATGTTGTTTTCATTTCCAGCAATTCACTAGGCAGCAGCATCAGAAGAACGTTTCTGATTAATTTGTGATTTGCTCTAAGGATGAACACATGAACATGAGGGCACATATCTCTTTCCTTACAAAAGACATAGTGGAGTTTCTTTCAAAATACGAATTGAAATCTGGAATATCAGGGGCTCATGATGAGAGAAGAACTGGCCCATGCCTACAATGTGGAGCACACAAGAACAAAAAAACCACGGTGCGTTGTCTTCTGTGCAAGAACTTTGTTTGCAGAATACACAGTGATCAGTATGTCGCATGAAAAAAAAATGCTCAAATACAGCTGGAAAAGATAGCATATAAATATTGTACAAACAAATCATTACAGGTTGTAACGCTATATTTTTTTCCTATTCCCTTTTGATATGAACCGCTAGTGAGTAAATACATACAGTATATTTGTATCATTATTTTAATTAGTATTTATGTCCAATATTTGAAAAAAAAACAGAATATAACATTTATAGACTTTATTTTCGTTATTTATTAATCCCGTCTATTTTTAACACGCTACATATTCAAAAAATAAAAACGCGGCATTTAATGCAGCGAGCGACCGCTTAAAGGTTAAACGATGAAGAGGATATATTAGTCATTTTTCCATAAAATTAAAGTAATTTTAGACGTATCTATTGTAAAGGCGAAACAAGAACAAAAAAGAAGAATTAAGTTAATATTCAACGTATATGTTAAAGTAAAATATTTTATTTTAAATCTCACAGAATGAGTTGTATGCTGGGGTTCCGTTAGCACAGACATTTGTTCAAGGATAAAACACACTAATTTCGGTTTTGAGAATGCAAATCCAACAATTTAACCATGAATCGAATTCATAGAAGACACAATGTAGTAAGGAGTAAAATAATTCGCCTCTAACCTAGGAATATGCATTTAAACTAATATTTGTTTGAGCAGTTCGTGCTCTTTTTTAAGTTGAATTTATATCCACGAGTTTTCTGATTTTCTTACATCTATTATTTATTACATTTTGTATGTCGGACGATTTCCAGTATTGTATTAATATGACAAGTTTACAGCCAGTTAAACTTTGATTTCATATTCCTGAGAAATTATATTCAAAAATAATTAGCTAATTCGACTGAAGGCATTTCCCTTGGCACCACACACACTGCTCAGTCCGCACATTTATCTTTTCATATCACTATCAGCTGCTTCGTCGCGTTTTCCTCAACCTCGTCCACGCTTTGAATTTCCTCCCTTTTAACGGAGAGAAGGCAGAAATCGCGGAGACCCAGATATGACTGTAAGGAAAGCTGGCAGACCAGTGCAATGTCTTGCCTTGCCAGAAAGTCCCTTCTCTGGGCATTCGCAGTCACTCAGTACATAAATCACACTACGTGAAAAAAGTAGCACTAGAGAAGTGTGCGCGCATGCGCAGTAAGTTTTTCTGTGACTAAGCGACTATTTAAATGAAGACTCGGTTGGTTCTCAGTGCACCCATAACTGCTACAAAAATGTTTATGCAAGTCAATTGTTGTGACAAATGTGAATTGATTTAATTTACATGCATAACGTTGGCAATTTCATTTATCAAAATGTATTCCGAGATACGACTTTGCTAAATTCAGGTTCAGTAGAGAAGTTTTGTTTTGAGATACTGTCAATTGCTGAAGAAGTGTTTGATAGGAATGGGAATGTAATAAATTGCTGCTAGGCATAATAAATGCATTATAGTGTAATATTATTCAGTGTAATATGATTAAATAGACACAAAGGGGCACAAAGAAAGCTCTACTACAACAACTGTAAAACTATTTCCTTGATCATCAACCCCCTTAAAGATATCTGCCATTCTTGCGAACCCTTAAGATTTAACTTACAGTTTAAAATTCTACATTTTCATTTTTAAAGTTCTTCATCTCTGGTTTGCAAAATTTAATGGTTTAAACAAACAGAGAAATACTGCTGATGAATTTAGCATACAAGCCATGAAAGATTACAATTAATTGGAGAAATTTGTATTCTAAGTATTTATTGTACATGTTCCAAACAATTTCTATTTTTTTTCGATATTATATAGAGGTCTTAGGGTTTTTCTAGGCTTTCCTTACTCTTTATAAGCAGCAAATGCCGGGGGTATACCCTAAACATAGGCGTGGATATTACCTTCCTCAAAAAATCCATTCTAAATTTGTCATTTCATTCCATATATTATCAGTACGCACCGCCCGTGATGCTTCAGCGGTTAAAACGAGCCTTAAACACTTTCAAAAAGGAATGATGAATTTTCATACAAGTTAATACGAAAGCATCTTTTGAGGCCTTCTTGGAGAGTCCGAGAAAAATTGTGACTTGCCTGTACCAGTTTACGAAATATGCGTCTTGTTGCGAAGGAAACTATGAGGTTTTGCCCAACCCCCTTTTCCGGCTTACCTATTTAGAAGCTCCCTCCGGAAAAAATATCTGCCTTCAATTTAATCGTAATTTATTTTACTTCAATAAATACACATTGCAATTTTGTATAAATATCGTTTTCTCGTAATTCATTGTTAGTATCTATGCATTCAAGAATAAATATTGTTAACAGCTCTATAATGCTTCGCTCAACCCCGCTGACCAGAGTTTGACAATTGTTGTTGCACTAGCTGACATGTCCTGTAGGATTCTGTTGAGTTTTTGCCATTTTGTTAAATATACTTTTATTATCGTCATTTCTAGGAAAAATAACTTCTTAAAAGTATATTTTCAAAAGTCTAGTTTATGAAATTAAAACAAGTCCGAGAAATGGGGTAAATATGCCAACACTTTCCTGTCATAGTTGTGTTTATGTACGGTCAATGCGGTAGCGTTTGCGCTCTTACCTATGCAACCATCCTGCGAATTCTCAGGTCTGACTACCAGTAAAGACTTCCTTTGCTGAATATAAGGAAAGCTAATCTTCAATACTTTTATTTGCTTGCTTACTTTCAGCCGTGGTGCTAAAGAAGAAAGTTTTCGGATACAACATTTAAATAGGGTACTTTAATATGCAATACAGCTAATGGCAAAGGTGAGATCGTGCAATAACAACGTTCACTTTTACTATGACACATTCTAAGCGATAAAACTGTTATATTAATGGAATTTAAGGCTGCTATAGGATCATTCTCGAGAAAATGATACACTGTGTCTGCCAAATTTTTGCCGGCGAATTGCAGCAAGCACCGAATACGAAGTGAAAATAAACTTCGTTGGCAACTAGCGGAATGTAATCATGGCTTGCAGTATGCGTATTGCCACAATCCAATATATCGGTTTGATTTGAATTGATTACGCGTAATTGACATCAACTTAATAGTATTGTTTCGCTTTTTGATGCCAAATTCAGGTTACTTCATTCGGATTCGATTCTCACGAAGCAAAGTGCATATTGATAAAACCGCTGGCAATAGCGAGTGAAATTAGCGGGTATATTCTCAATGTCACAACTTTTTCCAACTGTCAAGGAACGGCTTAAAGCTACGGAAACAGAAAATGCATTTTGTTAGGTTACTTTTTTGGGATCTCAAGTTTCGCTTTACATGAGTAATAGGCATATTAGTTTTATGCAAATGAAATTCTCTTTCTCGAGTTGTATCCCGAAATCTTGCATCTTAAACATGCCCATTGTTCATAACTTGCAATAGTCACATGTTAAGTTTGGCTCAAAAAAAAATTTCTCCGAGCACGCTCTTAAGTTCAAATTATGCTTGGCTACAAACCTAGAATTAAGACCTCCATTTACGTTAATTTACTTCGACCTCTTTCACCAATGTCTTAACACGTCTTTTAGAACATATGTTCATTTGCAATAAGATGCAATAGATAAACGTTTTCCAAATAGACATTGTTATGAAAAAAAATCTAACTGAGGTTTCTTAACTTGGATAGTTACCTCTCCGAACATTTGCTAATACTTACAAAAGAAAATACGTTAAAAACTGTACCTCTTTTGAATTTCAACAGCTCTGAATCTGCCCACTGAACCGCGTGCACTTTTACACCAATAAACTTTTCCTTTGAATATCGATTAACCGCCTGCCGCCGCGACGTTTAATGATTTACGACTCCTGAGAGTTCTTTCTTTCAGATCCCCTTATTTCATTTTATTTTACCTGACAGTCGTAACGGATATGGTTCCTTTTAGTGCCAGATTCGTGAAAACTATGAACGGACCTGTGGTTAAGAAACCTTACAGGAGAAATTAAATATTAGAGTTTTTACCTTGAAATTAGTCAATATGTTCCAGCGTCTACTAGTAGTAGTTATAGAAAGATTAAACAAATACACGATCTTTAATTTCGAATCTTGTGGGATTAAAGAACCACAGTGACCAATGAAATTTTAGGTGGTGAATGTACACAGTAAAATTTTAATCAAATGTAAGGAAAAACCCTATAGAAATGGATAATCATATTTTTCCAGAAATAACAGACAAAGGTTTCATGTTCGTTTTCGAATGTGAGAAGCCTTTGTAATGTATTAAATCTTCTATTATAATATTTTCTGGCAGATTAATCTGTGCACAATTAAGAAATTTAAATTCCAGTAAACCAAGGGCTTAAACTTCTTGCTCCGATGTGCTTACGAGGATTGTAGACATCAGTATACACAAATTGTTAGTCTGTCCTTGTTTAACATGCATATAGCAATTTCTACCAACTTGATAGATAAAAGGGGTAACGACAAGTAACAACCATTTTAATAACTGAACTAAAGTTACTATGAGAGGTCGCGTGTTCAAATAGCTCACTAAAGTGTAAAATGGAGACGTGGCCTAGTGGCCAAAGAAACCATAAAAGTTTTTGTGTGCCAGTGAACTCAAAGTGAATGAAGTGGTTCAGTTTGCCAATGTATTAACACAAACTGTTATCTAAAGAGTGCACAAGGAGTAGTGCACTTCGCCATAAACCTCTAATCTCACCGACAGGGATTGCCATAGTGTTGCATGTCCACTCCAACCAAATTGATTTCAAACCCGGCAGGAATTACGCCAGTCATTGAACGTCCGCAAGTTTGACATGGGGCTTGGCGGGACCATAATTTTGCTCTAGTCGCGCGTGTGCGCAAGTTGCACATAAGAGTTAGTAAGTCTGTATTCGATCCACTGACACCAAGCTCGCCTGTTGCTGGAATGCCAATACTTGGTAATGTGTTTACAACCAAGCAGGACTCTTCAAACCGCTTAACTCTAAATGGCGGTTAACATTCTTTTTACAATTGCAAATTTGACAGATGCCCTACATATAGTATGCAAGAAGCATATGGTATACAGAAAAACCATTTAAAAAGACACTATTTTTTTCCATGTAAACACAAAGACATCATTGGTCGCGAAAGGATGAGAATATTAAGTTAAGTGTTAATTGTTTAATTTTTTAACCTTTATATAGTGATAATAATAATAATAATAATAATAATAATAATAAAGAACTATTTCATGTAGTAAAATATTAATGATTGCAGTATGCAGTACTATTATATTTTAAATTAATTAATCTTTTTATTAAATTTCTAAACTTATAACTTGACTTTGTTTATAAATAACATCCAAACATAATATTGCTATATGTACATCTTTTACGCATCGTCATTTCCAAGGACAACTATATGTATTCACTGTGATCCAATAAGAATTAATTAATTATTTTAGTTCCTTAATTTCGTTAGTCAGGTTAAGTTATGTTCGTAAAAATATTTCATGCTGAGATACTCTGTGTATTTCGAAACAAATTTTTCGAAGAATAAAATTATTTTATGGGCAATAACAATTGTTTATTTATACATTTAAGATGTTGAAAACATCAAATATAAAATAATGTTTTTATTTAAATAGATTCTTTACAATACAAAATTCATTTCTATACTTTTAACATGCATGGCGTACCGCCGCACTTGCTCACTATTCAACCCTTGAGAAACGTAGACCATCCTTATAGGTTACACATTCGTGCTGGCTATTTTGTTAAGTTTACACTGAGAGATCTCTGAAGTATTTGCTTAATTTTTGAATGTAGATCCTTCTAATAAGAATAAATAACATGTTTTGTTCTCTCATTAAGATTACCTTATATATTGTTACTAAAATGTAATATAATTAGTTAATTAATAGAGTAGATGATATACAGAACTAGTATATCCTAAACAGTGCGATTGTTAAATCATAAGCAATAAAACATTGAAATATTTTAAAATAAATATTAAATACTTTTATAATTTTAACAAAAGCTATGAATGTACAGCACTGTTACATAAACACTATAGCTTTGAAATGAAGTGAGAATACCACTTGTATGTATTTATACATTTTGGAGTTAAGTCATTTTTCCAATTAGATTGAGCCCATTGTTAATAAAAATTTTAAATGGACAAAGAGTGTATAACAAAAACACTGTTTGTTTCTACTTTGTCCGAAAAATTCACCCTTGGCTGCGGATCCTTTTATTGGTGCTGAATGTATAACGTAATCAACTGTGCTACTCCGGAAACAAAAACAGATTAAACAAAACAATTTTGAAATATTAATATCGTTCGGGAAACGTTTGAAGGTCCCTCCAGTGATGACACGGGACTTTGTCAGCGTTTAATGCCCACCCCCACCTTCTGTGATATTCTTTTGAATAAATTATATAATGGCAGAATGGAGTTTCAAATCCTCGGTGCCTAAAGTAAACATGGTATTCATTATTTCACAATAAGAAACGCTTGTAACAAAAGTACGTGCTGAGAATTTGAATTAGGCTCTAACTCCCATGTTCATTTTAAGAGATCAGCTTCGTTTTAAAGAGCTATCTTCGGTAGGTCTTAACATTATTTACATTTCAGCGATGAAGTGTAATTCGTAATTAATAATTTTCCAAATGAGAATGTTTTTGAGAGAACAGTAGGACATTGCTTAATAATACGTTGTAATTAGAAACAATATTTACAGTGCAACCTGACATTTCGGAATTGTTTTATAATCCTAAGTTAAAGGACAATCTCAGAAATTAGTGACAGGTATACGTTTACTGTGTTGAAAAAGTTGCCCTGCACGTTTTAATTGTGTGATTACATTAAGCTATAAATCAAAATAACTGTATGGTCTTGCTAGACAGTACGCTTTATCTTTTTCTTTTTACTCTCGACAAAAATTCTGACTTGTGTTTGGAAAGAGCTTGACTCATAAAATATATTGCACTTTAATCCGACTTTGATGCATTGCACCAAGAATTTCTAGCTTGCCTGTAGCACGACATAAAACAACAAACATGCTTGTACTGTTCAATAATAGATGAGTATGTCTTGGTGCTATATGAAACAACTCGTTCCTACTTTTTATCATATTCCGTCACTCGTGACGTATGGCTTGTGTCAAAATGATGTCACGAGGTTCTTTATATTTAAGAAGTAAGGCTACAGAAATTCGAAACAGCTGTATGTTCTATAGAGTTACTTCAAGTTGTTGAATCATCACTCAAAAAACCATACCAGCTATTGGAACGGCAAAGGCTGTCACTAATTGTGGCTTACTTACAACTTCATATTGAAAATATTACTTCATCTAATCTTTTAACTTCAATGAACACTCCCCGCGAACAGAACGTTTTTTATCACTAACTTACCACACGCAGTCAGTGGCTGGCTAGTAACTGCTCTATATATGCCGTTATGCAGACAGATCATGATATGATCAAGTCTATGTGCTTCAGTTATCTACTATTTATTATGCACAGAGTGCTCCGTTTAGAGGTATCAAGAAGTAAATTCCCACCGTTTAAAAAAACAGAGGAATAATATTTATAATGTGCATCTTGAAAGATGTAGAAACTCTCCACATTAATACAACAATTATGGTGCTCTATGTTAAATGCGCAAGGACAAGGATGGTGTTGTGTATTTATTGAAAATGTTACGGTAAGCATGTGAACGCCGTAAAAAAATTGAGTGCATGCTGTGATTAAAAGCATGTCCAACCCCATGTCTGCCGTGAGTATAATGAACGGAGTCAGATGCTTGCAGGGCAACTAGAGGCGCACATATTGAGTTGCATGAACCATTCCACATTTGGATTACTTTTACATAAATGTTTATAAAAGGATATGCACTGGCCTGGTAACGCTTGTGTCGGAATGATTATCTATTATATTACCATGTTTGGTGTGAATATGAAAAAGGATGAAATAAAAGTTACAACATATTTTGTTATAGTTCTTACGTTAACATCTGCATTTAATTATTGTATTAAAGAGGGTTTCGATCACTAAACATACTTGACAGCATCATTAAAAGCTTTCTAAGCGACCAAAACCATCTTTAATTTTTGCAATATGATAAGGCAACATTCATCTAATTCACTGAGCTTAAAAAATAGCATTTCTAATTTTTAATGCAAGTAGATTCAATGTATGTAATGCACATTAACTGGGTTAACTAAGCCACATATCGGTGACATAATCTGAAGTGGGTTTGAGATGTTGCTGTTCCCAGCAATGTGAGTCCCAGAGGTGCCTTGAGTACCTCGAGTGCCTTGAGTGCCTTGACTTGTTGCACCTCTTCGCGACAGCAGAATCTCATAATTTTTTCGCTGTATATTGCTAGCCCCGCTCAAAGAACTGGACGAGGATGTTATTTTGTTTAACAAAGAAGCAAACACAGCTTTACTTGTAACCTCATTGTTTTTTATGTACAAAACTAGTTCGCATACATACATAATTACCTGCCGTTGACTCTCTTAAGTAGCCCGGTAGCGGGGAAGTATTATTATAGTCGTTTGTATCTGTCCACTGGTTTACGGTTTCCTCAAAAAGTAGGTCACGGTCAGCGCTTACCTTACTCGCAAACTTTGCGATCTTTGTATTTCCTAAGATACGTATTAAAGACATTTATTACGAACATAGCTTAGAAAAAACAAAACACTATTCATAGCTGAAAAACACGGTTTATCTGCTTAAGTACTAAAGAATGATAAATAATTCATGGCCAGGCCAGAACATAGTCGCCTCATAAACCTCAATTGAGCAGGCACTGAGCATTGAAAAGCCAGAACACAAGAGGCACAGCCTTTATGTACCCTGCTGCGCACATACCGAACACATGCTGAATTTCTCTTTCGGGCGCCTCATACGTACCCTTACGGCTGCTGCTATCTTTAAAATTTCAAAATATTAAATGTCAGTTGGTTCGCACTCTTCTTCTGCATAACGTCATTTTGGCGGGAATTATTAGCTGACCACGCGCACAGAGTCAAGTTATAATTGCAGTTCGCTCTCGGCGCGGTCATTAAATTAGCATAAGGCCTTGTCTTTGTTAATTTCAAGTCTCTAATTTCTGCCTCTTTCTCATCCAGAGGAATTTTTCTTTTTTCCCGTTCACTTTTATTCATATAAATGCATGTGCTATTACATATAAAACATTGAAAATATTACTCAAATGCACAACAATACAAGAAATATTCATATATATATGATAAATTATCTTACATACTTGAATGTTGCTTATATAGTTTATAAATGATATAAATAATGATTAATAAGTGATCAATGGAGTGCGCCAAATACTGTTTCAAAGCGTTCAACTTTAATCTCTATACTGATAAAAGCAGTGTATAAAAACTGCCCGTGTTTGAACATAAAAGCTCTTCTAAATGTATGCTAAACTTGACCCCATTGAAATAAAA